>JABFQD010006005.1:0-10180 GCA_022817045.1 Psix sp. ZL-2020
TGTGTATATTTATGCATATATAAATTAATCTTAAAGTGTATAGTCTTGAATTGAATCTATAAAAAGTATCTATGAATGCAATATATATTAAAGTTGTCTTGTCTTTAATCCAATAAAATATTTCTGTAAAGTAAAGCATTATAAAATATTATGTTATCACATTCTTCAAATTGTTATTACAGTCCAAGCAAAATAACTGATTCTTCGTGGTACTTTCAATATTTTATCGTGTAAGCTATTGATTTTCAAAGCATTTTTGCTAACCCATTTTTTTGTCTGAGTATATCTTTTGTGAAAGCTAACTCTTGACAAAATGATAATAATTTTACTAAAGCATTTAACAAAACGTTTGAAAAAAATATTGTTTTTGTGAATAATGTTTACTTCTGAAAGAAAACGATTGCGCAAAATTTCACATGGCGAAAATGTTTACAAACAAATAAAAATAAAACAGAATTCAAAACCAACAATTTATGTATTGAGTAAATTTACATTGCGTAAACATGTAATGAACAAAAGATAAATAGCATAAATGAAAATTAAAATTAGCGTATATTGTCTAAGAACGCGAGCGAGCGTTCACTATGATTGAAGCTACGAACGCCATCTTGAAACAATAATCCTGTCCTAATTTAATAGTTTAGACGAGGTTAAATAAGCGAAAGAAAGGGCGGTTATAAGATTTGAGATCTGTCGCGGTTATCGGCGAAGTGGGAGTTAGTCCTGGAAGCCTAGGCAGTCGGCCAGCAGATGCCGGGTCGGTTCTCGGGCCACTGATCCCGCGGGTTCCCCCACTCCTGCAGGCACAGCAGCGCTCCTTACGTGCGCTTACGGACGGACCGTACGGTTGCGATGTAAGCAATATGGCTTCCGCGAGGAGCGTTAGCAAGTGAGAGTTCCTGTCAAAGTGACATTTTTAGGCGATGCTAAAAGACCGCACGCGGAGCATCGCATCGCCTAGCGCGTCGCATCACAGTCGCGATAACGCACGAAATCACGTCGCGATTGTCGTATAGTTAATCGCGCGTCGTGTTGCGACTGTAACAGAGCGCGATCTCAACGACAAGGACAGAGATACGTAGCCCCCGAGCGTGTGTTTGGTGTGTACGTTGCACCCATTCGGGGGTGGGGAGACGCACTCGAAACTCTAAAAAGTCCAAAATTCTGCGATTGTCTGCGTCATTGAGTTTAGGTTTATGTGGATGTAAGTGCAAAACGACAGAACTGAAGGCATAACAAGCAAGCTTATGCGTGGACTACTAGTTGAAAGAGAAAGAACATTGCACTTAAGCGGCCGAAATTTGTTGACAGAATAGAGGTGATGTGCACGCGTTGTGTACTGTGGCCTAATACGGTGCGCGCGTGAGTCAGAGAAAGAGACAGCGACAAAGACGCAGAAAAGAATAGTCGGAGGCGACGTTGCCAATAGCAGTTTTGTCGCACGGACGAACGACGCGATTGCCGCGGCCGTGTCTTTCGAGGTTAGGATCCTGGGGCGGGGGGAAGAAGCTGCCATGAGTCGCGGGGCGACCAGTGGCACGTGACATCAAGACCAATCGGCCCCCGCTGGAATCATGAGGAAACCACGGTAAGGTGGTTAGCTAAGAATCAACCGGCGACTTGGGAGGGGGAAGTCAAGAAGGGAGTTGAGAGAAAGAGAAAGAGAGAGGGTAGATCTCCGCTGAGGGTGGACTGCGAACGTGAGCGTGTCGAGGTGTGGGATGGCCGAGGTGCTCGACTATTGTTAGATATTTATATGGCACTGAATCAAGACTTATAGTTTTAAGATCATTTTCAAATTTCAAACCACTACTAGTTTGCTTCAATATTTTTTACAATTTTATATCACTTCAATAACTTAACAAATGAGAATTTTCCAACAAAACTGTTACAATCTCAGGCAAAGTATCTTTTAACTCTCTTCACAGATAAAGAATCAATTAAAATCCAAGAGGATTGACTTATTCTCATGGAAACCAAGTGCAACATTTCAAGGAATAACGAATATTTCATTGATTTAATCTCAACTTGAGTAATGAAATTTTCAGCGATACTCAGTAGTGCCACAGAATAACTAATATCACGTTATAAAAACTCTTTAACAGAATTACTTGATTTGCTATTAATCGTCCAAATACGTACAAACTTTCACATTGATGGGATTTATCCTTATACTTACAATGAACATGCTGTGTTCATTGTATTTTTTGCTTGGACTACTTGGCGCAATACCTGTATACAAGAAATGAATAGATAAACGCTTGTGGAGATTGTTTCTACAGAATATATCATCCAAGGAGAAACAAATACATTTTTCTTTTGTAACTACTATGCTGTGAGAATGTATTAATCATTTTTCGAATATAAATCTCATAACAAGACATATTAGCTTGTAAATAATGATTTGAAGGTTATGTATGTTAGGGCACACAATTTAACGTAATCTTGCAGGATCTTGAATATGATCAAAGATGGAAAACAAAAAAATACGTTATTTTAATTCTGTGAGAAAATCAGTCCAAATAAATCTAAGAATTTGAAGTTAATTGGCTTTCATAAAAAGAAGGTTAAATTCTTTCTATCTGAGAATTTTATCCTTCTATCCAACCCCACAATTTTTTTAATTAACGACGATCACATCAAATGCTTAGTTTTATTTCCCAAAAATTACTACCAATGTGTTTATATAATCTTCGTGTTTAATGTTTGGTTACTATTATTCATCTACTTTATAGAGTTGTTTCAAGCTCACGAGAACTTGACTAAAGAGACAAATGAATCTGTCACTTGACGTACATCAGTGATGGAGCAGTGCTAAGTGAATTATTTTATCAAACCAAGTAAACTTCATTTGATTTTTTTCCGATAAAGTTATATTTCCGAATAAATATTTTATTATACACATTTTCTTGTAAAAACTTTAGTAACGAGAATTTTATTTCCAAATATTGACTCATCAAATTAGAATTATCAGTCTTGGAAACACTGTATAAAGAACAATGAAATGGTATCATAGTTTGAAAAGGATCGAAGGACATTTTTTCTTTTGTATGTGTGTATAGTACATTTATAAAACGTTTCATAGAGACAGAATCTATTTTATCTAGATAAATTATGTACTAAATTAAAAATTGAAAATAAACTAAACTGATTTGGTAAAATAAATTAGCAAAATAATAGAGAACACAAAATTTGTCGATCAATCTTAAGTAGAACACTGAAGGGTTTAGGAAGATAGTGGTTAACAGTTGTTTCGTCTTGGTAGACAGGAGTAAGGCTGAGTCGTGAAAACGAAGGGATCTCAAGAAGACGAAGTTATTAGGGATGCGAGGAAAACGAGAGATTTGGATGTTTAGAAGGACGTGTTGGTGTCAATTGACAAATAAGCATAAGTGTTAGCAAGTAATCTCGCGCAATTATCTTATGATGCAACTCATAATTAATATGTATCAAGAAGTTGAATCTATCAACAAATTCAGCAGAATAATTTCTTGACGACATTCAACTTGGTAACTTGAAATTTATTGAATCACTTAAGAATTAAGTGTATAGCGTTTCAATCAATCATCAATAACAATTATTATGAATCAGATGTAAAAGAGCGTGTTCTACATTTATTGCAGTAGATGTTACCAAATGAAGGAGATTAATAATGTTAGTGTGATTATAGATTTCAAAACAAATTTAACGTAACATAACAATGCAAATGTTTTAAATCAGTCTCTGCAATTAGTTCCATTCTGCAACATTAAATGAAATATATCGAGCCTTCATCTTGTAAGAGGGTCATTGTGTTAATCATTGTGAGCGCTGAAAATCTATCTACTACTATACTGGCAGGATTTCATCATCGTGGAAGTTACTGAACAATTCATCAGTCTGTTCATGGACCTCGACAGGTCGTCATAAGATATGAAAATTGAGCAAAGCAGACTGCAGAAGATCATTAAATATTTCTTCCTGATTTCAAATCAATAGCTTGAAGAGTACAAATTGAAACTGGCAATTGGGTTACGTGATTCAGAACGATTATTCGTACTTGTTTTTTCGCTTTCACAAATTAGACAGAATAAATGAAAGCTAGACCGGCGATACGAATCATAGTTTGTAATGACATATCGTTGACACGATGGTTCAATTGTTACGTTACTTGAAGCAGTATTGTAACATCGAGTTCATATAGTGCTGTCCTCTGGATGAAAGCTTTTACAGCGAAGACACAGACAAAGAGAGACAAACCGATGCTCCAGTTACTTCTGTGCAAACGATTTTCGGAGTGTAGGTAGCTAGTTAAATGGTGCACAACCTCGGCGGAATCGGAATCCCGAAAGTTTATCAAGTAACACTCGAATCAAGATCCCCTTGATTTGCACCCCAATGTTCCATTACCAAATGGCCTGGAACGATGTAAACTTTCTTAATCGCCTTGTTTAAGGTATTATTTAAATTGCATATCAGTAGCCGGTGTGATACTAATCAAATAGCTCACAAGCTGCTTAGATTTGAAGTTCATTATAAAAGCGCAGTATAATGTTTAGCTGCGTGTGTCGACATTTTTTCATATAGTATAGAGCTTCCTTTTTTTCGCCTACTTTAGACTAAGTCGTCTACATTCCAAAGTTTGCGCGTTTAAAGTGCAAGCGTGTTTATGCAATGGCACATGTAAAAGTAGGTAGAGTATGTTTTAGTTATTTGAGATATTCCAAACAATTTCAAAAATAATTTGAACAAACATCAGTTGTTTGCAAATCGGAAGCATATTTCGAATTGATTAGAACAAATTTCAAACAACGCGTTCAATTGTTTCGAAAATTCTTATCTCTCTGTAGAAGCAAAAGGGCAAAAGTAAAAGATAAAGGGTTCGAATGGTGTTCGAATGATTCGAATTGACACTAAATGCAAAGTAATTCTATTAAACGATAAAATATCTTGCACATTTTTCTCTTCAAATTGCGTTTCCCATCTCAATTACGTTCTTGAATTCCGCATTCTAGATACCTCGAGCATATTCGAGCTGACATAGTCGGCTGACTGCGCGAAACAAAACCAAAACAAACTTCAACTTTGCTGCTTGCGCGGTGCTATTTACTCCGAAAATATTTCAAACATTGTTATTACTTTCTTGCAAGTAATTTATAGTGTTTTTCACAACCATCATTTTTGCGTCGAGACGAAATTTTGGTAGCAACCGACGTAATCGAGAGAAATAAAAAACAAAGGCAATCAGAACATTCGCACTTGGGATATTATTCAAAGAGCGTTCCTTTAGTAAGATTAGATCGGATGGAAAAGAAAAAGACGAAAATAACGACTAAGAATGTGAACGAGCATTTGCACGTCATCATTCGCTGAAGAGCAGCGGCCGAGTCCAATGTTAACTAGAAAGCTTCATACCAGTTCAAGATAGAAAGTATTGCACCGAGTGAAATTATTATGCAAACTTCTCATCAATAGCTGCGATTACTCGTTTATTATTAATGTAAATTCGTTTCCTACTTGGATGCTCGTATATGAGAGCAAACTATTACAGCTGGTCGACTAATCCTATAAGCCCAGCAAAACGAGAGAACAATTTATACAAAACGGGTTCCGTTTTTATGACTGGTCCAATAATTGCAACTTGAATAAGAAACGCCAGCTTTTTTATTTCTCTTCGAATAACTCAATTAAACACGTGGGTCGGATGCAGAAAAGTTTGGATCATCATTTCGAATTCACAACGATCTCAAAATTATGATTCCAGATATAATATATCTTTCGATATCGAGCAGACATATATACTCGGTAACATATTTTATACTGCTCGTAAATAGAAACACATTATCATATAACGAACAGTTTCATGACATCTATAACATTTATTTCGCTTGAAAGACAGTCCAAAAATGATACAACTTTTTTAAATAATAGTAAATACAAATTCAGTAATAATATTAAGCATATCTCTTTAAAGAAATTCAACTTTAAAACTCAAATTAGTTTGATCAGTTAGATAACGTTATCAAAACTTGTCCGTTGAAAAAGTTGAAAATTATTCTATAAACTTTAAAATGTATTCAAAAAGATGAAAAACGTTCATTCGCGAAAGCGTTAAAAATTGAATATATTTTAAAAGAACATTGCTTTCGGCACGAGATAATCTCGGCATCATTTTTAAGAGTTCGTACAATTTCGCGGAAACATAATATTTTAGGGTCTATTGTTTCGTAAAATAAATGAATATTTACGTACTGTTTTGTATTACGATATATGAGTTTGGACATGGATTTTCATGTACGTATATGCGTACATTGAAGCTTGTGTGTGTGTGCGCGCTCATATATCGGTTGTGCATGTATTTGATTTATCTGATACCCGGCTATATATGTATTCAACGTTACATTATATATATGAGTGAGTCTATGTGTAAGTGTGTAGACTCGAACTGATACCTGCGCGAGTTCGCGTGTGTGTATTGAGGTGCACACGTGCACATAATAAACACTTGTGTGGAATAAAGTTACATGTATGATTAAATGCCGTAAGATGATACACATTTTCGACAGTAATTTCTTATTCAATTATTAAAAGGGATTATAAATTGAAGATAAGCCTGTTAGTTATTTCAACCTGATATCACTATTAATAGTTGATAACGAGCAAATAATATATCCTAAGTATCATTAATTCAGTGAACTCCAGACAACTTGACCTCAGTCTATTTATTTCAATCCGCGCTCGAAATTCAAAAACGCTGACGTGGAGCCGAATCCAGATATCACAATAACTGGATTGATTAAATTATCTTAACGACGTTTCAAATGTGAGGCTTCTGAAAGAAAGTATCTGTACATTGCGAAAACTAGGTATGTAGGAAGTTTTTCATTTGGAAGCACTTGCAAGTGTTTTTACGTATAACATTGGATTAAAAAAGTTCAAACATGATGAAGTGATTGGAAATAGAGACAAAAGTGTTTTCAATGGAAACACTTAGTCCCTTTGTGGTGTACACAAAATAAACTCTCGATACTAAGTTGCACGAAATATAAATTGACGCAAAATATTCAAGGATGCTAATTAATACATATATTGATAGAATAGACAATCAAATAAATGTAATAAATCTTTTCAGTTAATTTTTTCATCGATGAAAATAATTGCAAATTATTGCCATTTTATTAATATCATTTATATTTCAATAATATAATCAACACAATATATATTTTGGAACAATAAAAAACAAATATTTGTCTGGACCAGAAAGTGTCAACGGACAATTCCTATTTTCGATTTAGCCTATAACCAGCTTTTATTCCTCGTCTCGTTTTCGCATGAATTCGGCTATCTGAACCAGGTGCCGAGACAGTCTTCTCTTTTAGCCTGAACTTTTCGTTTTTTGTACGTCGCGCCATGTGGGAGGAATGAACGCGAATAAAAAAAAGCACATAAACTTAAATTTCATCTTAAGAATGAACGCTTGCGGCGAGTAGCTTTAAAGAACGAACGAAAAATAAATCGGCGAAATAGGAAATTCCGCAATGAACTTTGTCGGGAGAGAATAATTAGTTACAATCGATTGGGGCTAACCTTTGATTTGAACACAAGAAAACACTTGAAAGAAATACATGTGTTTATTGAATAAACAGATTCTCTATACGAAGGAAAGAAGTTTTGACTTATTTTGAATCTCCCATTTAGGAAATACCAGATTAGCCAAGAACGCAAGAGATTCTAATACTTTTACTCAAATGAAAGGAACGCTAATTCATAGCTGCTGAGTTTATAGTTCCATCGAAGTAATTTGCACGCGACCTTTAAGGAGGTGCGGTCATTATACAACCTTCGAGATTAAAATCGAAAACTTATTTGGAAAATGAAGACATAAAGAACATGCGCACTGAAGTTAAAACAATCTGACAGGTAGATCGTATGGTATTGAGTTTCGAATTGAAATTATATAGCTAACTAAACAGTTATAACCTTATTTTATTTAACATTTATATTTTAAGTATTACTGCACCAGAATACATTATGAATTGTTATTATTCCATTATTTGTATAGACTCCGTCGCTTTCAATAAATTATGGATTCATTTTGCGAAAAGGTTGTTGTATAAACACAAATTGAATGTTTCACAATAAACATCAAATTAAGATCCATGTACTATGATTAAAAGTAATATATGCTTAACGTAATAAGTTGTGTTTCAAAAATGACTTGTTGCTACATATTATCAGTTTGATGACTTCTCCGTAGTAAAATGGAGCTTTTCTCCAGTCATAATTCGTGAGTTTATGAAAAAAGAAAAGAAACGAAGGGAGGATAATGGCGTAACCTATAAAGACTGTAGAGTGCCCTTAAAGTTGACGGTGGCAGTCGCATTGCGGTACATATGATTTCGCGCGGAGTGCGAACACAAAAGCAGTTTGACAGCCGCGTACGTTTAGAATTACGTGCACATGCGAGTCTGGCAACATCGTGCGCTCAGCAAAACACTCGGTAATGGTCGACTGACTCGTTTGAACTGCTCCGATCTCGGCCTCGATCGAGTTACCGAATAATATACTAAAACTCTTCGCAAAACTAAGGAAATTATTTACTTCAATTTACGTTTTATAGGATAAATTGTTCGTTACTGAAATGTAGCTTCATCTTACGTTGGTCTTTGAAAATGTGCCAAATTTCATATTTAAAATGTCACGCTATGTGATACAATAATATACTAGAACTTTTAGTGATTTAAGATACATTATCATAAATTCAATGTTTATGTATCATATTTCAAAATATATAACACCATTTTTTAGTACAATTCAAGTTGTTTATAAAAAATCATTGCATTTTTTGTTGATTAAAAATAGAATATGCTGATATAATTATATTGCTTTAATGTAATTTAAAATATTACAAATATCTATGAACAGACATCATATACACCACATAAATAGATTTTTATTTTGGGATATTTGTATCACTTTTACGCATTTCACTTTTTTGGATTACATTTCTTCTACAATGATGTCCGTTTTAAAGCAATATTCATATTTACTTGAGTTAAATACATAGTATATTATACAAATAAATTTCAATTGTAAATCTGTAATATTACAATAAATATTTTCAATACTTAATTTCAGTTGTAAATGGTTATATATGTAGTTTTGGAAATTACGTTTTGAGTTTTTAGAAAAGTAACAAAAATTGTAAAGAAAAACTCTTGCAGTTGCACCAAAATTCGCAATTGCACGGTTTATTCTAAATAGTTTGCGACATTTTTTTACAAAAGTCGATAACAAAAAGTTCTATTTTGAAAGTTTCAAATTCATGATTATATATTATTATTAACTTATGTTGTTTTTATTTTGTTTTTTTCCCCATTATTTTTCATTATTTTTTACTGTGTTAACTAATTAAAATACTTTACTATGGATGAACAAAGTCTCCAAATTCAGGCTAATAATTTGTTATTGATAATATACAACGCATTTTAAGATGATAATAGATTATGTTTTGTATTATAAAGTTTAAACAAATAAATGTGTTTTACAATATGAAACTAATTATTTAAAACAATTTCTTTTTTATTCGTTCATTATATCTAAAAAGAATTTAAAATAAAAACCAATGATTACTTTCACTTCAAAGTATTTTTTATTTTATTTTATTTATAAGCAGTGCAATTGCAATTTACGAATTACAATTAACATAAAAACATTATAAAATTATAATTTAAACATTCTCAACATATTTAACTATTAAAGAATATGCATATTGCATTTATATTATATTCAACGTTCTAAATGTTAAAAACAATATATCATTGCAAACAAATTTTTTATCGCTTCTTAAGCTCCAAGTAAACTTTAATCTTGTTTACAATTATAAAATACAATATTGTATTCAATTTTAGAATATTTTTAAGTTTAATTTTATTAGCCACATAAAACTATATGTGGTTGAGTTGTTTACAATCACACGTTAATTCAATACATTATAACTTTAATTTTACTGTTTTTCCTTTCTGTCATTTTCTTAAAGTTTTAATTATAATTTTCATTCGAAATGAAAACATTTAGATTTATTAATACGTCTTGAACATTGAAAACGCAATTTTCTCTCAAATTTGATCAAAAGTTGAATTACTTTGAAATTAATTTGATACTTTCATTTTTATTTTAAATAAATCGTGAATAAAATTAA
>JABFQD010006006.1:0-10180 GCA_022817045.1 Psix sp. ZL-2020
CGAGATGCGAACAAGAAGGCGATGATTTCGGTAGAGTATACTCCGACGGACGAGATGCCTGCCGACGTCCTGACGAAGGGGCTATCAAGGCCGAAACACGAGAAGTGTACCCAAGATCTCGGCTTGATATTCCGTGGACCAGAATAACGCGGCGTTTTTTTTTGTGTTGGTCGAGGGGAAGTGTTGGCGATCACGTGATCTACGGTTGCGACCACCACCCTATTCTTAGGCGCATCAGCGTCCTCTATGATTTTTGGTTTGTTAGTCCACCTTTACCACTCGTTTTGTTCACAACACTTTTTCACTTGTTTTTATGATACTCGTGGGCTTTAATAAATCGGTTGTGCATAATTTAGTCGAGCGTTTTTTTTATTCTATTACCAAAACTCTAACACAATATTAATAAGAAACATTTTTGCTTAAAAGCATTTGATTATACTTAATTATATCTTTTTTATTTAATTTTTTATTTTAATAAATATTAGTATTTATTCAACTTATTAATTTATTTATAGAACAAATAATGCTGTAAAAAGTTTTACTTTGTTTGAAAATTTGTAAAAATATATGTATATACATGCAAAAGGCAAACGATTATATATGCTTATATATAAATAAAACAAAGTTACGGAATCGAAAATAATGATGAGATTTTCAGAAATGATAAGAGCTACTCAAAGAAGATATTCACAAAATTTCATCCACTTCTCTTAAAATCGATTTCACGATGGCTCCACTTCATACTCCAACTGTTTTTCATGGACGTTAGTTTGGGCGTGCAATTAACATAGAATCACAGTTTGTGGCGTAATTATAAACAGTTTTTACTCAATGATTCATTCGACTGCTCATTTAGACATTTTGGGGTTTCAGTTTATTATTAATAGACCCGACGTCATCACGCCATTACAATTTTAAAACTCATTTATTTATTCTGCAACTGGCTTCCAACCAGATGCCAGATTCGTAATCGCCACAACCAAAGTGAAACGATTACAGTAATCACTCTCGATTACTTGTTATTGGTCCGGAGGTATCTCTCGAAGATGACCTACATGTTGATAAATGTCGGTGCATAAAATTAGTGGACAACATTTTTCAGCTTCATGTCTACGTAAAAATGACCGTCACACTCATTCCACAGCAAAATTGAGCTCACAACTTTTGTTTCAGAGTATTGAATGTCTTGTAATGATGTAAAAACGATTCTTTTTCACCTACAAAAAGATGGTCCGTTCTCTTTGCCAACAGCTGAGAGAAAGCGCTAATCTCAATTAAGTGCAAAACACGTGGCTTCGTGTTTAAGCATACTATCGAGTGAGCCAAAGGTTCGCTGCGGTGTCGAAAGAGTTGATGAACTGATAAGGCGTTTTTCTAAAACGATCTCTCGGAGTAAATACATTTTTCCTTGTCGATAAAATCAGAATTCATTTGTAAGAAAAAAACAAAACATGACACTCTCGGTAATTTTTAAGTATCAATTCAAATTAGAAGAAATTCGTTCATATTATATGTATAATCAATGATGGAC
This sequence comes from Psix sp. ZL-2020, assembly GCA_022817045.1. Classification (NCBI taxonomy): domain Eukaryota; kingdom Metazoa; phylum Arthropoda; class Insecta; order Hymenoptera; family Scelionidae; genus Psix; species Psix sp. ZL-2020. The sequence goes on from JABFQD010006006.1 coordinate 1,532, forward strand.
CTGGGTTGAATAATTAATGGCATTTAAATAATATTCCAGTTCTGAAAATAGAAAGTGTATTAGTGTCAAAAACAAATAGACATTTATCGCTAAGAAGATTCAAATCATTAATTTAAGAAATCGCTTATAATTATAACTAATATATATACTATATAAAACTTGTTATTTTATTGAATATCAAATGCTAATAAACATTAAACAGATACATTTCATTTATTCGACATGTACTAGATATTTGTATGGTAGAAACAGATCAAAGTTATAGTTAAAGATTATAATTTTATAATATTAAGAAATAAATTGTAATTGAAATATATAGAGAGTCATACATGAGTTTTTTGTTTACTAAATGATGAGGTGCGCCCTCTGGGCGCGTTGTCTTTGATGTATTTTATATTTTGTTATTTTATAAATAATATACTGTCTAAAAATAATGATAATACTATCAATATAAAATTTATTTATATTAAAAATATATATTCGTCATAATACTTGCATAATGAAAAATGTACCATAATCAAAACAAATGTATATCATCAGATATATGTTTTTCATATCAGACATCAGAGGCTACACGCCTCGACATCTAGTAAAGGTAAAGAAGAACAAAGAAAGTAATTGAAATAATTAAAACTTAAAAAATGGATTGTAAAATTTGCAGTTTTTAAGTCAAGTCAAGTGAATTGAAATTTTGTAGAATTTTTGAAGGATGGTGGTAACTGAATATTCACACGCAATTTTCATTATAATGATGATGATCAACCAACTTCAGAGAAATTTGACTTTGGAATCAAATCGACCAATCGAATTAAACCAGCCAATACAATTGCGTTGTTTGTTATGAAATGTCCAACTTCAGAATGAGCTTTACTTTTTAAGAATGGATGGAAAGTGTGTTTAAAATTGTTAAATATCACTGACAAAACAGAACAAGATAATTTAAGTATAATAAAAGATGTTTGTAATTAATGTAAGCATTTCTCATATTTGCATTATATATAAATGCAAACATTTATGACAAGTGTTTTTTACATGAAATATGAACATTTCTCTCTTTTAAAACTATACGATTATATATAATTCACTTTCTCGACATTACTTATATACATGTTGCGATACAATTATATATGTTCTTATGTACATATATCTTGATATACAAGTATCATATATATCGGGAGTTAATGTGAAAACTGGACGGTTCCCATTTCATTATTACAACTGTCCAGTTTCCACATAAATTTTCGGTATGTATATATAATTGCATATACCTTCATGCATGTTCATATATATAAGAGATATACTGAATATATGTCTAATATCTTATTAATTAAACTAACGGTACTTTTTTGTCTACCGCACTGTTGCCTATTATGGCTGAGAGACTGTTGCATCGTATGACACGTACAAAACGAGAGAATGTGATCGAATGCAAATAACTATAAGTTTTCATTGCTCAATGATACTGAATGGAAAACAAAAAAGTTATCTCAATGACTTCATTAATTTATAAATGTGTAAATGAATTTATACATGTTTGATTGTTCATTTATAACGTGAACAGTGTGAATAATTCAAAACACATTTGGCGATGTAAAAGTAACAAATTGTACTTGACAGCTAACTGGCTTAGATACCGAATTTCGAAACCACTCATTGTAGTTGTTTATTTTCTGTTTGGCCTGGATGATAGATCATGCAATGAGTTTCTGAAATTATTGACAATGAACGTGAACGAGTTGATTTCGCTCGAATTTGATGCCGTCGAAGTTTCCTTTTCCACCTTGCCGCTTATTCATTCCAGTTGAAATATCGAAATAAACAGCATGATTTGAATTCTTCGCATAATATTGAATTACAACTCGTAATCTTATCTCCATCTTGTAATTCAAATGATATTCCTCTGAAGCAATTGAACATTTCATGCTCTATTTTTTCCTCGCTTTTTACGAATTCGTAACAAGTTATCCAGACTTGAACGAAAATGAAATCGATAAATCTAAAATTAATTCATTAATAATTCAATATTTTAATGGCTAAAAGATTAAAAGAGAAATAGTAAAAAATTCAGAATTTCTTCTACGATTTTTCGTATATTATTATTCTTTTTTATATGGAAATATGATTTAGCAACATGCATGAAAAAGGAGGCATTCCTTTTCTGAAAAGTATTGAAAAGGTTTCATAGAATGGCAGAAAGCTAAAATTTAAGGTGAACCGAAAAATGTCTTTTCATATTTATAGATTGTTTGAAACCAAACAATGGCACTGCGAAGTCGGCGTTTGCTGGCGCTATAACTGTCGATATTACGACAATCGTACAACGTACACACCCGTAACGGTTCGCTTAATCGTGCCAATAATTCAAGGAGAGTTGAAACATCAAGTACACTCGCTCATTCAGGGGTCACTGGCACTACGACATCATCCACGCTTTTTACTATCTCTCTCTTTCAACACATCGATCTCACTTAACTTGAATCAAATTGAATTCCCAATAAAATACAAAAAACAACCCATAGAAATAAAAAAATCACAAACATCCCTTTCTCTGATATCAATCAATTTATATGTCTTCTTTCTGTTTCAGTCCCCCGGTGGCTGCAGAGACGTCGACCGCGAGAAATACAAAGACTTCACGTTCGACCACTCGTATTGGTCATTCGACTCGGACGACGAAAATTATGCCGCTCAAGAAGAGGTGAATGAGAAAAACAGTAGCCGAATTCGAAAACTGCAACTTTCTCTATAACAACGAGTTTTATCGACAGCGCTGAACATTTTTATCCGCCACTTTATTACTTGTTTCGTTGCACAGATTTACTCGCACTTAGTCGCACTTATGCAGTTTGTTTCACTTTTCATGTTGGGCAATGAAAAGCAGACATTTGTCATACTAGTTTCAGTGCAAAAATGCAAACGAAATTATGTAAATTTACATAACTGTTATTTTATGCAGAGTAATGGAGCTGTAGATTATTATTATTGATTCAAACATAATATGATTTATAACAGATTTCGTGAGTTTTTTTTATATTGAATTTGATTTTACAGAAGGAAGAAGGAACTGAAATTTAATTTAGAAATAATGTTTGCCCGATGAAAACATTCTGATGGCTTTTGGCAATTGGCAGTGGCTCAAATAATTGAAGTGTCAGCTTGTCTTGCACCTCAAATATGGGCATGCGCGTTACGGTATAAGTGTTGCCGTTCAGTCGACAGTGTCGCACGATAAAACTTCTTAATTTCCGCATACCATCCATGATACTGCTTTCAATCGAACTTTGCCTTTGAGGGTGTTAATTTTGGTTTTTCGAGACCTGCTTCAGCCTCTTTTCTCACTTCAAACTGCCAGCGATTCTAAAATCACAAAAAATTAATTTTTAAATTCATTTCAAATTTGACTTTTGTTAACGTAATAATGTAATATACATTAAGTTATTATTGTTATTATTATTATACATATTACAAAAGATATTTTCAAAACAAGTTTTAGGCAAATTTGTCTAACTTTTATACGCAAAAAACAAATTATGTAAGCTATTTATATTATAATATTTCAAATATGAAGTTTCAAATAAAAATTGAAGCTAATAAATGCTGTTTTTGTGAAAAAAATTCTTACTAATGAGAAATTAATTCCATTGGTCGAAAAAAAATATACCAATGCAACAATTTACTGCAATAACTGAGCAATAAAAATAATGATTTTTTATGTATAGACATATTAATAACTGGTTAAAATACATAAATACATAAATACTTAAATTAAAAATTAAACTTTATATTTTTTTACTATGATATTCTTATTCTGCATAAAAAATTACTTTCAAACCACTCCTTTATTAATAGCACATTGTATTTATAAACCAAACTTTTGTTGCGCAAAACTAAAATAAGCTAATATATTTAATTATCTTTGCAGGTCTTTTATGATTTAGGTACAGAAGTTATAGAAAGTGCCTTTGAGGGCTACAATGCCTGCGTATTTGCGTACGGACAAACAGGATCTGGTAAAACATTCACTATGATGGGATCACCAGTAAGTTGACAAGTGTTTCGCAACAAAGTAGAACATAAAAAGGACTGTAAACATTTCGATTAAAAGCGCGAACTATTTTCGCGTTTACCCTCAATTCCGTTTCAGTTCTACTTCTCATAAGTTTATGCAGTTATTCAACAAATTCATATTTTTAAATCAATGCCAGGAAACAAACAACTGAAATGTATCTCCATATTTGAAGACCTAATTTCATTCCAATTACGGTTCAATAATTTCCATCCAATGTCGGCTTTAATTATTTGCTCAACGTACCGCGAAGTCAATAAAAATCAAGTGTTTGCAGTTGAAAAATGGTTTGCCTACTCGAATCGAAATATCGAAATCAAAATCGGAATTAATACCAAGTCGTTGGAACTAATTAAATTGCACGTTTTTAATTGACCCAGATAACTTGATGGTCAATTAAATAAAAGCTTTAATGGGTGGAACGTCATTTTCAGGAAGCACAAGGACTGATTCCCCGAATATGCAAAACGTTATTCGCGCGGATGGCTGCGGGCAAAGAAAGCGGCGCGTCGTATCGAACGGAAGTGTCTTTTTTAGAGATTCACAATGAACGAGTGAAGGACTTGTTACGGCCCGATCAAACGCAAAGTCACTCGCTTAGAGTCCGAGAACATCCGAAACGCGGACCTTATGTGCAAGACTTATCCAGCCATCTCGTCTACGATTACACCGACATCCAGGTCAGCTGCATTCCAGAGATACTTGCTTTACGATCCAAAACAATTTGAAAAGAAGAAACAGATAGTTTGATTTTTTTAAGAATTGCTTTGAAGTGTCGTTTAATCTACTGGAAATTAAAGTAATGGAAAAATGTGTTAAAAACATTTTCTTCTTGAGATGATAAGGCGATGATAAGCTTCGGCTGATAATCAATTAATCAATTAATTACACTCAATTGATTAGTGAAGTGCTTGAGGAGTAACTCTCATTTGCTAGCCAATAAATTAGTGGCTCGGAAGGATATCATTTTTCGATATTTATTTGCCGAGTCGCCAGATAAGTTAAATGTCAAACATGATAGACCAGAAATAATTCAAGTAGTTAAATTATTTAAGGTTTGTGCATCAGAAAAAATCTTGAATTGAAATAGTGGGATGTTTTGATATTAATTATATTCTGTTATTTATAAATATATGTTTTTGTAACATTTATTTGGTTATTCCTAGTATATATAAAACTTTGGAACTGTTAATGAGTTATGCTTTAATTAGCAAATATAATAATCAATTACTCTAAATTACTCAACTTTCACTTGCTGTTATAAATTTAATTCACCTACATTTAAAAAAATCAACGCTCGATTTAACTAATTCGCATAATATTATGACTCCAAAATTATATCACCAAATCAATTAAACTTGGTTGTAAATCTTTCGGTCGAGTTTGAACAAAAGTTGAGTAAAAATGGGAAATCGAATTTAACGGCTCTTTCATTTTGAATTAAACCCCAACTTAAAACCGGAGGCGACGAATTAGAGTAGCGTGTTACAGGGCCACTGATCATAATATTTGCGTACTCGAGTAACGATGCGAAAATAACCGACCCGCTTTATATTAGACGGCACATTGGATCGCCCCATTTCACTCACTCCAACATGTGTATCTTTATATTCAATTCGTTTTTTTTTTCTATAGGAATGTATGGTCAGAGGCAATACGCACAGGACCACTGCAAGCACAAACATGAATGACGTCAGCAGCAGGAGTCATGCGATTTTTACGATAACATTCGTACAAGCTGGTTTTTCTGAAGGAAACATGCCTTCGGAAACTGTATCTAAAGTTCATCTTGTAGATTTAGCTGGAAGGTATTTTCTGAAATAATTATACATTTTTATCTCTAACTTAAACATAAACGATAAAAAGAGTAGATATATGAATGAATGAATCAATTTATAATTAAATGAACAGATAAATAGATAAATGAAAGATTGTGTAAATTGTTGGATGAATAAGTTAGAAACAAGAAAAAGAATAAAATGAATACAATTAGATAAGAACTCTTCAAACGCATTATTTTTCTAATAAATACTAATGAAACAACTTGAAAGAACTTATATCACTTTACAAGATTACATTATATCAATGATATAAACAATAACATGAAAATATTCTTTTTTAGTGAACGAGCAAATGCAAGTGGTGCCACAGGTCAAAGGTTAAAAGAGGGTGCACACATAAACAAGTCCTTGGTGACGCTCGGATCTGTGATATCGGCGCTCGCCGAGGTGAGTTCTTCGTCAGACTCCAACTCTTCGAAGCGCAATGTCTTCATACCTTACCGAGACAGTGTTCTCACGTGGCTTCTAAAGGACTCACTTGGGGGTAATTCGAAGACAATCATGATCGCTGCGATCAGCCCCGCCGACTGCAACTACGGTGAGACCCTGAGTACACTCCGTTATGCCAATCGTGCTAAAAATATCATCAATAAACCAACCATCAATGAAGACCCGAACGTCAAACTCATAAGAGAGCTTCGCGAGGAGATCCAGAAACTTAAATCGCTCATTGGGAATGACATTGTAAGAATGATTGCGGTTTATTAAATTTGAAATGATCAACTGAAATGAACTTATAGAATGCCAATGTATGATTGTATTTGTTATTTAGAGCGTGGAAAGGCCTCCACAGGTGTTACTGGCACAGATCCACGAAAAGCAAGAACAAGAAAAGGTACTCACAGAAGAATGGGCAGAAAAGTGGCGAGAAACGCAGAAAATTCTACAAGAACAACGCGCTCTTGGTTTACGAAAGAGCGGCGTTGGAGTTGTCCTTGACTCCGAGATGCCGCACCTTGTTGGTATAGACGACGACCTTCTCAGCACAGGTGTCACCCTCTACCACTTGAAAGAGGGTAAAACTTTAGTTGGCACCGAAGAAGCTTCGTGTCCACAAGTAATAACCGAAAAACTTATTTTTGACTTAGCAAATGTCTTATCGTGTAATATTATATACACTACTATACATAATATTATATATGTTCGCACATCCACATCAGATATATATTTATAGATACATGAATGAAAACGAGAATGATTCATTTTCCAGGATATAGTTTTAAACGGCGTAGACGTCGAGTCTGAACACTGTGTAGTCGAACTCGTCAACGGCGTCGCGACGCTGCACCCTCTTTCTTCCCACTGTTGGATCAATACAGCGCAAGTGGACAAACCAACAAGATTGTCCCAAGGTTGCATCATTTTGCTCGGTCGCAACAACATGTTCCGATACAACGACCCCGTAGAGGCAGCTAAACTCAGAAAAGAAGGCGGTCTTGGTAATGGCAACCTCCAGTCGACTGTCGCCAACCTGTCGCGCTTGTCTCTTCTCAGTTGGAGCGTGTCCGATCTTCATGCTTCAACTTCCAATGACAACTTGCTAAATTCCAGCGAAGACCTCCGAGTGCTTGAGGAATTAGAACAACAAAAAGCCGCTCTTATCAAGGAAAAAGAAGACTTTAAAGTATATCAAAACCTGATTGTCAAAACAATATTTATATCTTAAAAATGTTTCTAATTCTTAAAAAAGAATACCATATATGGGAAGATATGAATCTATGTATGATATCGTAGTTTACACTTATATGAAAAGATATAATTTTATAACAAATCACACATAAAAGTATATGGAATCAAATATGAAACAATATATAGTATAATATTATATATAATGCATATATAAATCTTATCTAAATAAATACAAACATATATACAAGAACCCCATATATGGAAATTAATAAACACCAACTCAAGTTTTTAAAAGTATACATATTTATATCTGTAATTTAATTTTGAATTTTGATCAGAAACTCGTTTGTACGTAGTACTATATATAAAGTAATATGAGGTTTATTTTCAGAGAGAGCAAGAAGAAAGAGAAGAGCGATGGGCTGCTCGTAGAGAAGCATTAGAAGAAGCTCAGCGGGAATTGGAACGCGAATGGGGTGCGCAGTGGCGAGAGTGGGCGGAAGGGATCGCAGCCCTTGAGAGGCGGCAACGCGAGCTGCGCACTCGGCGTCAGCTGCTCGAACAAGAGCGCCGCGACGAGATGACACAAGTAAGTGTAACGGATCCGCCGACACCGGATTTCGAAGTTATCACGGTCAAGTATCAGTTTTATCTGATTCTCATCGCAATCGGGATTCTCATATGTCTTTCCGGCAATATAATCATTTATTCGCACGTCTGCCCACTAGACATGTGACATACAGAGACCTCTCGTTTCGTTGTAGGATGCGCCTCTTTTGAACACTTCCTCCCTTACCGACTGGCCTTTTGCATTCGTATTTATTGATTTTTGACGCTGTAAATAACATTGTTCTAGAATATTTCTTTTAAATGTTCGCTATGTTTTTTAATTGGCAATACTGTTATTTTGAAAAAAAGTTTGGGAGTAGTATTTTTAAAGTTTATTGTACGTATATTGTTGTCTATTTGGAATTGTTATGCTGAGAAATATTTGTTTATTCAATTTTTTATGAGATTATACAAATTTAAAATGTGGTGGTTTTATATTGAACTTTTAATGGGGCGTAAAATATATATTTTTACACTATATCTTAATACATTTGTATTTAATAT
>JABFQD010006007.1:0-10180 GCA_022817045.1 Psix sp. ZL-2020
GTGTACGTCATGTTTTGGGAACTTGATTTTATTTACAAAAAGATTTTGTACTCATTCATATGAACTAATGAATTATAACACTCTCTTATTTTGCCTTTTATTCTTGATATGAAATCATTGTTTTTTACTGATATTAAAGTAGTTATTTATCTTTCTTTCAATTATTTTATTAATAACGGTCATTAATTCTATTAGATACAAATATACAATTAATTGTTAATAAATTACCTCATTATTTGAATTCATAATTAAAAATAATATTTAATAATATTTTGAATAAAATAAAAAATATATGCTATTAAAGAACTGTAAAATGTTTTCAAGATATTTTAGTGAAATAATAGTAAAGATTCCCTTATTTTTCACATAAAATCGATTGGTATAAACTTTGAAAAAACCTATAAAAACACCTTCAATTTGTAATGAAATTATAATGCATAGGTACCAAAATTCAATTTCTATTTTTGTGTTATCTGAACTGTGAATACACAAATTTTTATTCAATTTTATAACTATATATATATTTCTTTATCTTTTTATGTAAAGTAAACGTTTGATGGAAAATAATGATTGTTAACAAGATTAACAATTAATAAAAGCAATTGCTGGAATATATTTATCTTTACATGAAATAATAGCAGAATAAATGAAATAATTTATTTGATTTATTTATAAAGTATTATGATAACGTTACATTTTTTATATTAATAAATTTATTTAAGAATATCAATTTAAATTAGTTGTTCTTTTACACTAAAGAATTGATTTATCTTTACCTGAAAAATTCAGCCAATCTTAATTTTATGTCACAAATGATTAACAATCATCAGTCTAAATCGAAAATAGTTTTGGCTTACTTGAATGCTCCATTGCAACATCTTGGGATTATCCAAACTTATACCATGTTATAATTTTTTATAGCGTATTAAAACACGCAGCCTCGTATTTAACTGTAAATATTAAAAAAAAAGTTATTAATATATAGATAGTGATTAATTATTTACATAAAAAGAGTAGATTGTATAAAACAAACTGTCAAAAATATTTAGAGTTAAATTTCATAAATTGTGATGTTTTCATTTGAATAACATTATAGCTATTAAAAATTTAAGTATTAAAAACATAAAAAACATGTATTAATAGACTCTGAAAACTCAATTATTAACTAAACAAAGTTATATAGTTTTTATAACTAAGTTATGATTACACTTTAAAACAAACTTTTAAATGATTCTTTAATTTGAGTTTAAATTTTTTTCATGTTCCTTATAGTTTATGAGTTATAAATAGATGATTTTGTCATTAAAGGAATTTTTTTAAAATAAATATTGTTATAGTGACGTTTCAAAATATGTATAATTTCCTCATCAGATCTGAAAAGTGTACATTTTTGAATTAAAATTCATATAAAATTGATATGTTTATAAACTTTGAAATAATATTACATTTTGAATTTGTATAATAATATTACAATTAAATTTGTTTCTTACAATAGTGTTAAAGAATTATTTGACTAATTAAAAACATTTTAATTTTTAAATGAAAAAGTGCCAAATTAACCTCTACATCATACCTCTGGTTTTTTACGTTCATTAAAAACGTCAATGAAATATACAGTGAATATACATATATTAGATATTCGATAATTAAACAAAAGATAAAACAAATGCCAACAATGAAAATGCTCTTAACTGCTCCTGTTCTCTGACTGAGCATACAGAACCACGAAATTATCGTGTAAACAGTATCAGTATTGTTTATAGACTCAATTGAGGTTTCTTTAAAATCGAGCCAAACCAATGAATAAGTCTGATTCAGAGGAATTAAGATTCATAGTAGGTTGAACGTACCCCTAAAAATATTATATATATTTTGCATTCAAAAATTACAAAGTCGAGATTAAAGAAAAAAAAATTGACATTATAACAAACATAAAATCATAATTAAAAACGAATTAATCACTTTAAGAAACACACAATTAGAGAGGTAAAAATATACGCTCATATAAAAAATCACATAATTATTGATTAATTGCAACAAAAGAAATACCATTTTATTAAATTCAACATAAAATTAAATCGTAGAAAAAAATTTTAAAATATATTTGTGCAAAAAATTACAAAATGATTTTCATCTTATTGGCAGCAAAAGCGTGTAAAGCAAATTTGTCCAAAAACAAAAGAATGAAGAAAAAAATAAAAATAGAATAATACGAAAAAATAATAAAAATGAAGAAAGTGTTGACGAGTGCTCACATTTAAACTTGCCAAAGTGACATTGAAGTTGGCAGAGCGGAAGTCGCGGACATATGTTTCCGGGCAGAGGTCCGTAAGACTGGCGGTGACGGCGCACGCGCGGCTCGCGCGACGTAAAAATGTCGGCCGAGCGAAATACGTCTCGCGCTCTTGCGACGTTGTGAAAGCCGCGTCCGTTGGCTGCTAATCGCGCGCGCTACAGTCTGCAGAGCGGCTCTCGCGGTGCGCGCATCGCGGCTTCGCGCCTGGGGACGCTTAGTGAGTAGCGACCGCGGCGTGGTTCGCCGCGTTTCGGCGTATGTCAAGCGAGCAGCCAGCCGACCACCCGTGCCAACATGAAGAAGCTCTTCTCCAAGATTGACAACAATCAAGCCAAGGAGCTCAACAGCTACATTGGCAAGGTCTTCGCGGTCGGTCGACACCAGGTCACCGTTGAGGAAATTCTCGCCGAAGGTTAGACTTGGCCACCCTCGCAAGGCCAAACCTCAATACACTAATTTCTCTTTTTTTTTGTATTAACATTTATTCCTATACTTACAACACTCGTCGATAGAATGCAACGTTTTTTGAAACTAAATATTTCGTTTTATAATCATTTTTTCCAAAAATAGTCGTTTTTTCGCAACAATGTGATATGAAGAAAGTTATCAGTTATGATAATTCGGCTGGGAAAAACGCCCAGTGATTTGTTTTTGCGAAGCTTAAGGGCCGTTGTCATTTTCCTTGGGAGACATTCGGACCGTTGAATTAAATAGGCAAGATAATATTATCTGCGACATTGTTTCGTGTTGTCGAGCCAATAAACAATGCGAAAAAGTGTGATTTTCGTTGTAACGCTTTGAAGGCTGACTTTGATTAGGGACGTGGGCAAGCCACTGTGAAATCGCTGATACTGTTATGAAATGTATATTAGTCATAGCGATGACTGAATGAGATTTTAAACATGCTTTGGAAGCCAAAAGCGGTCGTTTGATAATTACTGATCATTCGATTCCGCGGGAAACCTTAAATTAATTATTCATGCCTTTCCAGTAGTCCGATGGCATGTTCCTTCCTTGTTTTGCGCTATCATTAGAAAAGAATAAAATTTGCTCGTATATTTTATTTACAAAATGAAATCATTTTTTGTTGTATTAATATAATGACCTTCGTAAAAAAGAACGAACTAATTGCTTTTTCGAACTACAAACAACTTGAAGCTTGATATCTTATCAAAAATCACGGAATTCTATATTTTTCAATGATTGTCGACAAATGTTGGAATGAGCATTGAAAAATGTTTCAACCTAAAAAGACACAACAATAGTAAAATTATCACGAAGTTACAAGAAAAGGACTTTCTCCATGCAGTAAATATTACGTCTCGTACATTTCATAATTTTAACGATCATTATGTGACGTAGGAAAAAAATGATCATGCTTGGTCGATATTTGTCAAAGAGACTTAACAATTGAATATTTTTATTAATAATGTGTTTTTAAGTGGCTCTGCTTTTCATATATATTTTTTCCATCGCTTTAAATTGTTGGAACAAAATTAGTTGCAATGTTGTGATATCTTCTTGACAGGATCTGGAAATTGTTTGTTTTATCGGTGAACGATAAATCGATATGAATTACACGACTGATATTGTTATTTATTTTGTCACAATATCTTGGCTGCGATGATAAAATGAACGAAAGTGTGACGACTCATTTTTATTACTTACAGGGGGATTTGCCATTGTCTTCCTAGTCAAATCGTCTGGTGGTCGATATGCCCTTAAACGCATGTACGTTAACAACGAACATGATCTTAACGTTTGCAAGAGAGAGATACAAATTGCGGTGAGTGGCTGAAATCATGTTCTAATCGTAACATGATTTTTTCAGTGTCACGTGCTTGTTATACAACTTATAACAACATGTATCAGTAGTATAGCGACATTTGTTACATACAAACTATAATCATTGTGTCTAATTTTTGCAACAAGAGCTAATGATTTTCTAATCAACTGACCTTGTCAAATTTGATCGGTTCTTCAAATTCATCATTTTAAAAGCATTACTAAACAAATATTGTTGTCAAATTAAAAAATACGATTTTAATATGCAAATTAAAAGTCTATATTTAAACTGTAAGATCTAGATTTAAATGGTAATAATTAACGCAGACGATTTCCATTTTTAGAGTAATTTAAATGGGCATAAGAACATCATTGGATACATAGATAGCAGTATTACTCATATCGGAAAAGGGGTTTACGAACTTCTCCTCCTTATGCCCTATTGTAAATCTCAAGTTCTGCAAATGATGAACAATAGGTAACTGTCAAATTACTAAGCGTGACTCCTTTACAATAATGGATATTCAAAATTACGACTTGAAAATGATTTTACTACACTTTGCATATTTTTAACATAAGAACCTTAATTTAATCAAGCTGATTGTCTGTCGTTTAAAATCCAGATTACAAACTGGTTTCACCGAGCCAGAAGTGCTTCAGATATTTTGCGATGTTTGCGAGGCTGTGTCACGGTTACATCATTGTCAGACTCCAATAGTTCATAGAGATCTCAAGGTATTAAACTCCCAAGCAACTTATAAGCCATGAAAAACAGCAAACTACATTTATGATTAATCGTTTCTTTTTGTTTGCTACAGGTGGAAAATATACTATTAGCTGATTCCGGAAATTATGTTTTGTGTGATTTCGGTTCAGCGACAGGCAAGTTTCTGAATCCGAGTGTTCAAGGGGCATCAGTCGTCGAGGAGGAAATAAAAAAGTATACGACTCTGAGTTACAGAGCTCCGGAGATGGTTGATATGTACTGTGGAAAAGCCATCACCACCAAAGCTGACATTTGGGTAATATTTCCAGGCCACGATGCCACTTGCCACACTCGATCTTTACAATAATCATTTGTTTTTATTCGCAGGCACTTGGATGTTTACTCTATAAACTTTGTTTCTTCACGTTGCCTTTTGCTGAAAGCACGCTTGCAATTCAGTCTGGGAACTTCGTGATACCGGATAACTCTAGGTTAATATTATTGAAATGCAATTGAGTTTGTTGCAAAATAATGCAGTGAATGACATGAAGTTTGGATCGTATATGAACAAATTTTTCATTTCATACGTTCAATTGTTTTTACTGATAACTGACGAGACTTTAATTAGTACTGACAAAACTAAATGTTTTCATTTCGTTTTTTTCGTGTCATAAGATAGTAACATGCTATCAACATGTGTTTTATATATATATATATATATTCAATTTTTAATTGATCGGATGCACATATGCTAAAATTTCAGGCGTAATTTTATGTTATCTTGAATAAAATATATTCAAACTCAAATTATTAAAACACCGAAATCGCTACAAATTAGTTGTTGAGTAGAGATCTAAATATAAAACAACGTCGTTCCAAATAAACACTGGGTAAAAGTTCGATTGATTTTTCTTTCAGGTATAGTAAGGCTTTACATAGTCTTATTCGGTATATGTTGGAGCCTGATCCGGATTTGCGACCTGACATATACCAAGTTTCAGTCATAGCCTTCCAACTTCAGGGAAAAGAGTGTCCTGTACAAAATTTACACGTAAATATTTTCAACGCAATATTTTTATTTGTATATAATTATAACCAAGACAAATTTGAGCACTTAATGATTCTTCAATTCATAAAATCATTCGATTTATTTGCAAACAGAAAGTAAACACCCCAACGATTGAAGGATTACCGGCACCTCCGCTGGAGGTTGACAGTACAAAACGATCGTCATCGATAAAGGTGACAAAGTCAGTTCCAGTTGCTCCAGTAGAAGGTACTTCTGTGACTCCAAGACAAAGGCCGAAAGGTCAAGTAACCAGTGGAACAATCAACTTAAGTGGACAGATTGTGAGTCAGATATCTGGTCAGGGTCATCAACTACAGCTTCAGAATACATCTGGCAATTCAACTCAGTACGCCCAAGGCAGCCAACAGTTGACACCTGTAAACCCATCGCAGTCGTTTTCGCTGCAACCAGGCCAGGGCGTGACACCGAGTTCGTCACAACAGACACTGCAACTGTCAGTACAGTCGCCGTTTGTACCGGTGTCACCGCATATGCCTTCGCCGAGTCAGAACGCTTCGTTCGGCCAAAGTCAAAGTCCCATGATCAGTCACTCTCCTTTGACACAACAATCACCTGTCACCATACAGGATAAAAACTATGCTTTTGAGAACAGAAATTATGGCGAAGGCAACTTGGACGCTTTTTTTCCACCTTCAAGTAGGTTTTTAGATTTGTTTTTATAGGATATAAAGTTGATTTATTGATGGTTGAGACAAATAAGAAAATATGAATAATTTTGATCCTTTCTAGAGGACAATTTAATATAACTTGTAATTATTATTAGATATTTTTATTTTAAAATATTTTTAAGAGATTTATGAAAGTTGACAAATATAATTTTATTTTCTTTTTTGTAAAACGTTTTTCCATCATATTCATTTAAAACTAACATAATTAAAAGAGCATTGAAACAGAAAAAAGCTTTTATTTTTGTTTCAACAAAAATAAAAATGGAAATTTCACAATTTAACTATTTAACTTATTTATTATTATATTTCTTTACTCATAAATTCAATAAACAAGCAATATTGCTTCTCCTATATACTTTTATATGGATATGAACATGAAAAATATCGACTGTAATAAATTTAAAAGTTATTTTTAAACTCTTCCAGAATTGAAATTTATCGTTTATAACTTGCAAAAAATACTATGTATAATTGACTTTTACTTAAACACTTTTAATGTCTGTATTGTATTTTTGAATAGACGATGTAAAATAAAAAAACTAAACAATTTGGATTTGTTTTGTTAAAAATTAGTATTGATTGATCAATAATAATAAAAAACAATGCGACGATAGCAATAAAATAAATAAAAATTTGGGTAAATATTTTTTTATTAACTCAATACATAACATTTGAGAAAAAAGTGCCATTCCAGTACTCAAATATCTTTTTTTATTTTAATCCAAATGAATATTTTACTTTCAGCTTATCCAGATCCTTTTAAAGATGACGCTCGAGCGATGCCACCCCCATCAAAAATTCCTCCTCCAGTTGCACCTAAACCAGGCTGTGTAAAGACTCCTCAGAAGTTAACGACACCAACTAATTCAGGACCAGCTACGAAGCTAATGACACCATCACAACTACCACCGAAATTTCCTGCTAACAAAATGACGGTGACTGCTCCTACTTTACCAAAACCAGTGAATAAAACCGAAAGCCTAAGTCAAAATATTAGCTCCAGCACATCTCCGCCTGATAGTCCTACTCAATCTTCTCGCCACAGACGGAATGTCAGCGACACAAGCGCTTTTAATAAGTAAGTGTTCTCACTGCTTAAGAAAGTGTTTATTCTTTTTTATTGTAGGAGAATTTAATTTAAATAATGTAATAGAGTTAATATTAAAAATGTTGTAATTATGTTTATTTTACAGGGTATTTGCAAACGAAACATCACAGTTCCTGGCACCTTATGAAGCTTCCGTAAAACCTCGAACGGACGACTCGAGTCCTCCGGAAGTTCCATCTGAAATTAAGCCAGTAATCGGAACAAGTGCTTCGCATGTACGTGTTGTAAGTATAATAGCGCACGATTTTTGTTTCGTTTTTCTTCATTTACTAAAATCTGGGTCTATTATTTTTACCTTTGACATAATTTGTACGAACAAATTTCATCGAAGTTGTAAGTTTGATGCAACAAATGATGCAATTTAATAGTTAATAATATTGTTTAGTAATGAAAAATGCATTTTTTAATTTGTATGTTATTTTATATTTTTCAACTTTAGTTTAATTTGGTTTAAATTTATATCTTAATTTCTCTGCTTATTTTTATATGCACTCGCACATATAATAGATAAATGATTAATATGAAAATTGACATAGTTGAAAAGTGAAGTACGAGGCACATATTTTACTATTATTAACAATATTTTGGTTAATTAGGGTGAACTTTCGAGCGTTGTTGGAGCAGATAATAGATCATTAAGCGCAGATGTCGCTGCCTGGAATCCATTTGAAGACGTGCAACCATTCAGCCAACTTACAGAAGATCATATATTTGGCGCAGAATTCGACAAAATCAGAAGAGGAAGCAATAGCAGTATCAGTGGTGTTAAAAGTCGAGAGAGTTTAGTGATGTCTTATCCAGATACTGTTGATGATCCTTTTGAATCAGCGCCCTTCACTTTACCAAGTATGCATAAAACACATTTGATAGAAATAATTTTCTTACTTAAAAAATATTTTTATCAATCTTAAAAAAGTTCTAAATTAAATTATTTATTTAATTAAGTTAAATATTAAATTTATTCTATAATGATCATTTTTATAATTAAATTGATTATATTTGTTAATGTTATACATCATTAAATTTGGAATGTTATCACTTTTCAGCAGGAAAAAAGAACAAGATAGGATCAGAAGTTCCGGCTGTCGCAGGAGGTAATGCATGAGATTTTTCTTTGGTTACGCGTGTCACACTTTTGTTTGCTACCTTCACTCTAAGAATACAAAGAAAAGTCACTATCAGGCTTTTTGCTAATGACTTTCATTGGTGGGCTTTGGAGAGTATTCGCCTAATACGTGAGAACCAAAACTAAATCAATAATTGATTCAATAATTCTACCCGTATTTTATATCGAACAATCGAAAAGAGAAGAGAAGGAAAGAAAGTAATTGCGGGTCGAACAAAATGACGTTGAAAGTGCGAACCGGTGATCGAAGTGTCAAGCTTTGTATGGCAAATGTAGATAATGAGGAAATCCGAATTAACGTCTGGTAGAAAGTGGTGCTAGAACAACAAGCAATAACGTTCGCTGAATGTGCCGATAATGAACTTCACACTGATTTCAATTGACTTTATCTGGTTAATAGAGTTGGGCGATGTTAAAAACATCAATCGAATGACTTTCAAGTCGGTTTTTTCCACAAATGTCTTATTTAATGACAAAAATAATGTACTTATTGATCAATTTAACGAATTGTTTTAATTTCGAATACTAGCTTTTATGCAATGTTGCATATATCATATCACAATATTTATTATTAAAAATTAATAATTGAATTTGGTAGTAAAGAGCTAGATTTTTAACATTTGACCTTATGAAATAGGGGATTGACTTTATTTGTTTTTATTAAAGATATAACGATTTCTAATGAAATGTTTCTTAAAAAGACTAAATAAATCCTTTTGATATCAAAGTGTTTCAAATATCAAGAGAAATAAATACATCGAATCAATATTCTTAGAATATATTGAGAGTCACTTTTTTAATACATCGAATAATATAACATCAATATTAATCTTGGAAGTAACGCGTTGAACAAATAGTCACTCGACATCGCCCATCCCTATAAAGATGGATATTTAATCAATTATAAACATTTGTTGAATTTCTCTTGGTAATAATATTCGTATTTTTATTAACTTAGAATTTCTATTGTAATTTAAATGTATAAACGTGTAATTATGTATATTTTTGAACCAGATTTTGCTTATTGTATATCATTTACCGTGAAATGCAAAACTAATTTTGATTAGTCTTAATAAGATTTTACTTAACATATACTTCAATTGAATAATGTGATTATATTCATAATATATTTTATTAAGTATTTAAATAAAAACTGATATTATAGTTTGTATTAAGTTAAACTTATAATATAAGCAAAAAAGAACCATGTCAAAAATGAACACTTTTCATTTACACCATAAAGATATTCAAGCCAAAATAGTATTTCATTATCATCTTGCTTATAAATATATTACAATTCTGTATTTGACAAATTGACATTTTTATTTAATATTGAAACTTGATGCATAATTACAATGACATTTGTATTAAATTACCTTAATTAAATAAATAACAAGCAAC
>JABFQD010006008.1:0-10178 GCA_022817045.1 Psix sp. ZL-2020
ATTCAATTATAATTGTTTACTTAGACAAGTAAAAAAAAGAAAAAGTTGTAAATGCTGCCTTCAATTTGTCTCAAAATTAATTTAAAAATGATGAATTAAAGAAATAAAAACTTTGATTTTAGATAATTATCATAAATAATTGTCTCTCGATTTCATTCTATTTCTCTTTTTCCAATAAGTGTAATCCTTTCTTTATCTTCCTCGCACTTACGTGATTTATACCGTCAAAAATGATTTCATGGAAATAAAAAATTGAATTTCAACAAATAAATCTGTTCATTTAAAAATAATTTTCCCTTTCTATTTTCCACTCAATAATTCTTAATTGCAATATAAAAATTGTATTAATTTGAAAATTGCTCCAATGAAAAATAATTTATCTATTCTTTGGAATTGAATTTTTCACATGATAAAAAAAGATGAAACTGACGCTTAGTTAATACGAAGAATGCAGAATTGAACATAACAAAAAGTAGAAAGTAAATTGGAACATAAACATCAAGTTGAAAGCAAATAAAAGTGAACATCCACATTGTGGCAAAGTTGGAGGTTCGCGATCGGATTTCCGGAGCGGCGGACTCGGTGCGTTTGCTTCGCGACATGGTTTGCGTCCCCCTTTCTCGCACACATTGCGCGTCATTGTTGTCTCGGCTGTAAGATGAATGTCGCAGAATTGCTTCGCGTTTCTTAACATGATTCTAACCGCAGCAAACAATTAACCTTGCATTGTGCCGCTTCAAACGTGATATTGAAATTGAAAATTTCATTCTGACCGCGACCAATCGTAACCTTTATTTGTCCCTCTTATCTCGGAGCTACACAAACGTCTAAATAACGATCTGGGCCTGCGAGTCCCTGAAGAGGATTTTGGCCTACAAGTCCCAGACAAAGAAACGGAATCATAAAATATTTCGACCTTCGGAGCATGGAAATGGACTAGAATGAACGCGATTCTTTATGTCGGACCTTGGCGAAGATTTGATCCCGAGTGGAAAAAAGGAGAACTAGCTGTGTGTAATCTCGCGACAGAATGCGCGACTCAATTAGAGTTATGAAATTAGGCGACAAAAAAGGTTTCAAAATCCGCTTGTTTCAACCGGATTGTAGAAACCACGCGCGCATTGTCTCATACGCTGTGTTGCAAAAACTACGAGTTTAACACCACTTTGGACATTTTTCTTTCGCCATTAATTAGGACTTAATTAATTGTCCTTAAAACTCTCCCACTTTGCTTGTGAAATTGGCATTTTGTTATTTCTACAAAATTCAATCCACGATGCATTTTTAAAACACATTTTCACAAATAGGTCAACTCAAAAATAATCATTTCAGATCTGGATCATTTGTGGTTGTTGTAACAATGTTTCTTGTTGTAAACTGGGTGTAATGTTATTCGAGATATTTTTGACGCGTTTCTGAGAACTCGAATAGTGTGAGCAATGTTAGAAATTCCGTCGAACGGATTGAAGGCGAATTTCTCCGGATTGTCTGTATTAAAATGAAGATATTAAGGAGCATAAAGTTTTTACTGGATTGCAAAAAGGTAAAAGTACGAGAATTGTGTGGTTGAAACGCGTGTCGGCTGGGGACAATTCGCGAACCACGCCTTCATCAAGAAACGCTTTATTCCCGGCTCGAAAGTACCGCAGACGGCTACCTCTTTCCCACCGCGACGCGGACTTGGCTTTCCATTTGACCGTCGTCCTATTGCGTTTCCGAAGCTTCGCGTTGCGATCCAATTACTCTCATTTTTATTCCCCATTCCTTTCCCTAATAGAGAGGAGCGAATTAAGATCCTCCGTTTGAGAGTCGGAGCGCAATCAAAAATGCACTTAATCTGTGAAGTTATCGTCAACTGGATATGCAAAATATTTGATAAAATACGCTAAACAAATTAGAAGCGAAAAATTAGTCGATCGAAAGTCGGCGATTGGTAGACTTTCTTGAGTCTTAACGAAGACACGAAGATGATAAAAGTTATGTAGAAAGGCGACAGTTTGTCCTCAAGTATCGGCAGAGTCGATCTCGCCGGGACTCGAAAATTGCAGCGCCGTTGGGAAAAATTGCGGCGACCGTTGCAAGTGTCAAATCGATTTTCTCGTTTTTGCGTAACGGAAAAGAAAAGGAAGTGGCGTCGAGAAAAGAATGTCAAAGCGACGATTTCGATCGAGGTGCAAGTCAAGCGCCAAATAAAGCGAAGCGATTTTAACGCGCGGCACGTTGCGAGCGTTTTCTCCGTTTCCGTTTCGCTACATGTGCTCATATCCTGCCGACGGAAAGGACTTTTTTCGTGTTCGGGTTTGGTGAGTCACGTGACTTCTTTGTCACGTTTGGATAAACACATTTGAGGGATAAATTGTTTTTTGACTTTCATTTATTAATTTATGTTAAATTTGAAATGCCGAACGTGAGCCGTGAATCCGATTTTTCGATCGAAAATCACGAATCGTTACGACACCGAGCAGAAAATCGATTCTTGGTAAAGAAAAGTTGTGCATGAATTTCCATGGAAGCCTCGCGTTGCGAAAGCGCGCCGATTCGCTATATCGTAATCAGGGGAAATAAAGAGCAGATTAATCAAAATCGATAAGCGAATCGTCCGATAAACGCGCCAACACTCATTTCAGCAGTAAATAACACACGAATGCAATGGGTCTGTTATATGACACATTTATGTAACCCGATGTGTTATGTGTGTTAGGTTTATGTAATAAAAATGTTACATATGCTTTGCTTACGTAAAACGCGATTTTGGACACGATCGATCGGCAAACTTCACGTCGGATCGGCATGACGAGTCGAAAATCGGCGAGCACTTGTCATAATTCAGCTCGGACGCTGTGAAGATCGGCAAAAAGTTGCCGATTTTTTTGCACCGAAAAAATCGGTAAAGCGAAATGATCGATTTTTCGTCCCCGACGAAACCAAATGCGAGGTTATCGCTCGACGAAAGTGAGAGGACGACCAGCATGTGGTTGAAGACAGCCAAAAAATCGAATGAGACCGTTCGGACCGAACAGGTTCAGGACCTCGTCTTGTGTTTTCACTGGTATTTTGTAATCGCGCGTTTTCCTTCCGGCTAAATTTGAATTTCGAAAGATTAAAAGCTATTTTCTAAATAGCACGTTTTGCTCTGACTATGCAAATTGAGATTAATTTATATATTTTTAAGGGAAGCGTTTTATGGTTTTATGCAAACTCATTTTATTCATCGTTCTCGAGTTTATGTGAAGAATAATTTATACTGTGGAATTAATGTTATAAAGAGTATCTAATAATAATATAAGTTATATAAATGTGTGGATTGTTATTATGTTTGTAGTATTGAAATGTAATACGAAGCGATTTCTATAGATAAAGTAAGCCATGATTTATTGCTGTACTTAAAATCAGTATCGCGGATAAGTCGTTTGTCAATTGAAAAAAAATGTCTAAATATGCATTTGAAAAGAGGGGCAGGGGTAGAAAAAGTGGTTTTAAAAGTTGTGATAAATGTCAAACGCCGAAGAGAAATATTTTCATTTGACTAATTAAAACATTAAGGAGCAACGGTCTATAACCAACTTCCTCCACTTCAGTCAACTGTGCATTCAACGTTCAAACGATTTCCTTTTTTCCATCGTACAATACAACGGTTACAATTTTCCATCCCTTAATATCCCACAATTATCGCTCACAAAGGATCAATTAGATACATCAAGCTTCAAATTATCTTTTAAAATGATTTGTCTTTTTTCAGTCGACAAAGAAAGAAAATAAGTCTCACGTTTATTGTTTTCTTTTTCAGTGCAATTTCCCAGCTTAGTGCCAATCAGTTGGCAAAGATGAATTATGTTTTTCTAAATTGTAACACGATCTTTGAAGTGAAACAATTTTCATCCGACGTAGAAGACTGATTAATTTGATCAAATCAATTAAGTGATGAACGCTCGGCGCAACTAATTAAACCGAGTATGCTAATTAGCGGCGCTTCATTTGCGACAGATCGCTTTCTATCGGACAGGATGTCAAAGATTATTCGGCGCTTTTCCCAATTTTTCAACTTTAAGCCTCACGATCCACTTTCCGTATTAAGTGAGACACGCCAGGACTTAAAGTAGGCGCTGTTTTCTCAGGTTTCACGCAGCGAAAGGCACTTTTTACATAATGCCGTGCAACCTCGAGGCCCATTTGTTGACAAAATTTTGATTGTCGTGAACGTTTTCGAAACGTTGAAAAAATCGCTCTTGGCTACCGAAATTCGCCTCAACGCGAAGGTAAAAGCGATCTTCGCGTTTTGAACAAAAGCCAACGATATTTGAATGTAGCGTAATTATGAATTTCGCAAAAGTTCATTTCAGTTTTCAAATGAATCCCGAGTTTACGACATAGTCTTATTTTTCGTGATGCCGCTCGGTTGCCTTACAAACGAGTAATAAGTGATTACGTTTTGGAAAGAGATTCTAAGTCGTTACAATATGCCGAGTAACTATAACACACGCAACTCATTGGCAAAAGTTGGCCAGGGGCACTAGCGCAGGCCGCACTATCAAGCCGAAGAACTCACCGGTGTGTTTGAAACACGACAATTCCAAAATGAGTATCCTTAACAAAACCCGGTTAAATAAATAGTTGGCTCAAAGTGACACTACCGCAGGCGAAGAACTCGCGCACCGTCAATCATAGCAAATCTTACCATTGCAGTGTGTTTCCGGCCTTTAAATGAACGAGTACGAAAAGTTTTGGTCGGCAAGAGAAGCAATCACTGTCACACTGTGCGATGAAAAAAAAGTAACGTGAAAAAACTTGAGTCAATCAGCGATCGCCCGCCACATGATCGACCATTGCGTACTCTTAGTCTAGCACTGACAGCTGTTCAGGAAATACTGAAACTATCATTCTTAAATTTAGTATATTTGCCGCGCGCAATATTATAGACACAACAATTAAGTGCCTTTCATTTTAACTATAGTGGCGACACCGCTATGCCCCGTGCACGTACATATCCAATCCCAGTGGAGCTAAATGGGAACGCGAGAGTGAAACGCCAGTCCCCCCAAGAACGTTCTTTCAGTTAGAATTCATGTGGCAGGGCCAGCTATGATACGCGAGCTGTCAGTCGATTTCGCCGGTTCTAGCGATCGCGTCACTCCGCCAGTCGAGCTGACCCGAACCTCCGCAACTTTTCTTTATTTTACTCCTTTTCTCGCCAGAGCTTATAAACATTTACTAATCATACCAATTCACGCAAATTTCATTTTGCACTCATTTCTCCCGATAACAGAGACGTCGTTAATCAAAAGTTTCCACAGATATTTTTCAACCACTGGCATACAATCTGATACAGGGATAATGAATAATCAATATTTGCGCTATGAACAATCGTGCTCTGTCTTTTTTGAGATTTGTCGTGGAATCACGGTTAACCGCAAAATTCGTTTGCAGAGGCTCGCTGATAACTGAAATTGAACGAAAATAGACAACTTTCTCCAGGGATTATTTGTGGCGTTAGAAACCATTAGTGTCATATTACTATATCAACGTACGAATGGTTATTGCGAACCGTGCGATACTCAGCTGGAGTCTTGAAGGCAATCGATTAAGCGTAGCCCAAATAGCGCTCTTTCCTAACAGACGTTCGAATCGCGATACATAATGATTATTCATACAATAGCAAGCCGTTAAATGGTCATCATGAATTTTATAAGCGTCGAATGCCGATAAGACGTTTACAGCGTTAGAAAATATGTTTATGTACCACTCGGAGAAACGAGCGGTTCAAGTTCAGCGGCAGAATTGAAATGTTCGGTTTGACATAGAAAAAGACAATTTTAAATCGGGTAAAAAGATTTTATTACAACATCTTAAATGAGAAAGAGAGGCGTTCTTAAATGTGATATTGTTTGACTAAAACACTTAAACGATTAGCATATGTAAATCGTCGATCATATAGTCGTATCATATACATAACGTATATAAACCATATAATATATGTAAATACTACGCCAATCATGTTTCATTTGGATACATGAAGTACGCAGTCTAGATCTAGGATTACCAAATAATGGAATTCATTTGCACAAATAAATAAATCTTTTCTAAACTAAACGTAACACGAAACAATTTGTTGATCGTCGAACGCAAACTAAATCGAAAACTATAACGTATGAAATCATCACCAATATACTATATAACAATAACACCGAAAATTCGAGGACAGAAAATCTCGTTAATTTAAAGTCACTGGCTGTAGTGGCGAGCCAAAGATTGTTGGATAATGTCCGAAATTCGATCGATGAGAATGACTAGTCTTCTAGAAATGGCTTCAAAACGTTCAGACTTTGTAGTCGCAGTTGATTATCGTCCCTCAGGTGGTGACACTCTTTCCATGATTCTGAATCCGGTCTTGTTCCTTCCCTTCGTTCCGGGAAATTGAGTTGTTTTGACCAGTCAAAGTTTCGAGGACGCATTTTATCGCCTCCAAATCAAACTGCAAACAAGTTTAAAACCTTACATAATAATTAGCGATCTATTTCGAAGAAACTATAATCGACATCAAAATATATATTTGAGATCTTCATTGGAGTAGATCTTTTTGTGTTGATATTTGAATTGGAGTCTTTGGAACGTAATATACTTTCGTTTGCATATCATTAATAAACATTTCAAATATTTAAACAAATCTTAAGCGAAGGCTAATTGAATATTAATGTATCATTTTGAGCATAGAAAACTTTGCTTTACCTTTATCCAAACTTTACATTATTACACATTTGCCCTTCTCTGCCCATGGGTTGTTCTTTTTGTCAGGCGCATGGATTAGTGGGTCACTTTTTTCGTTCTCCTCCACGTACTCCCGCATTCTACAAATAAAAAACAGCAATGTATCAGTATCAAGTTTATTTTATAGCTACCTTTCGATGCCACGAACTTTGTATACGCGTCAGCTTTATGATTTATCATCTCTAGTTTTATAGATTCTTTATGTATATTGATATGTTTTTATTTATCCCACACGTACACAGTTTCAGTTAAGTTTCAATCTTGTTACACATTTTCCTTCCCGAAGCGAACGAAATTCGAAAAAGGTTTAACAAACAAATTGACTTTCCAATTCGCTTGCGAAATTCTTTATCAGTTTGATGTTATTTAAAAAACATCATTTTGCTAAAAGGTGATCAAAGTTGAGATAAATAAGTGACGTATCGTTCCTCAAATATTCACCACTGACATTAAGTACCGTTTGAACCAAAACATATTATTAAATGCAAGTTGAAAAGTGAATACAAAAAAGAATCCTAAAGTTTGTCATCGAAGCAAAAATACCGCAACCTTTTCACTCGCAAGTTATTTGTGTACTAACGATTCAACTAAAAACTCTGACGATCACTTTTGTTTCAAGATTTTTATTCATTCTCCACTCGTGTGGCCAGTGTGCCTGAGTTGTGTAAAAAATTAGATACAAGAGCAGTGGCATTATGTAAAATAAACGCTGGCAATCTACGTGAAACAAACTGAGAATAAGAATTCGTTTTTACTATGGGAACATTTATATTCCCCTTCAAATAATAATCACACAGCTTCAAAAAAGCCAGCTTCATAAATCACAAAAACTGTTAAACAATAACGACAATGACCCAAAGATAAAAAGCAATCGCCTCGTTAATTAAACTCCTACTTTGAGAGCCAGAAAAAAGCAGACGTACATCATCTTTGTCGAAACTTTGTAATCTGCCAATTGCCAACTTCTCTCTCTCTCTCTCTCTCTCTCTCTATCTCTCTCTCTCTCTCTCTCTCTCTCTCTCTCTCTCTCTCTCTCTCTTACAATCCAGAAAGCATCAAAGATAGATTGTCTACGACAAAACACGCGCGCAATCATTGACTTCTGTTTGGAACGATCTTAATCGAGATTTCGCAATGATTGCTTGTCATCTAACACGAATCGCGTCAAACGAGCTCGCAACTGCGTGTCGAAGAGTGAGAAAGCTCGTGACGGACAATGAGCAGCAATCTTTGGTCGCCGTGTGCTTTTCACGCCGAGCGGCGGCAGCGTTTACCTTGTTACCAGTCGCGATGGCTCGAAGCGGCCGGTGAAAGGGAATTACGCGGACGAGGATTTGCGTTCAAGGAAAATACGTGTGTTCAAAGGAAGCTTTCGGACTATGTTCTCAGCGTGCGATATGCATGCTTACTCGAGCGTGCGTAGATTACTTTTCTCTCTCTCTCTTTCTCTGGCTCCTTCTCTTTCCTGAGCTGCGCTACTCGTGAAAACACTTTATAAATATTCATGACGTCAATTATTACCCACACTACGTCGGGCTTGGAAACCGCGGTTGGGTTCGCGGCCGGCAGGAAGAAAAAAATGAATCAGCCGCGTTAACCGCGTGAAAAAATAATGCCTCATTCATATGTGGGTCGCGGAAGATTAATGCTGATTGTGTATCGGCAATGCGAGATCTTGACGATTTCGCACTTTTCTTTATGATATTGAAATAACGCGTTTGAAAATTAATTGTATAATTGGAAATATGACATCGAGTCTAATTACGTTTGCAGCAGTTTACATTTTTAATCGCGCCGAGCAAATCAGGCTAAGTGATTTTTTATTTTTCGAGTGAAATTTCCTCCGCTGCTATTTAATTGTGATTATTTATGTGCGAGCTCGTTTATGATTTGTTGCGTCATTTTTAATGTAAAACAATTATTTTGTTACGCTCCATTCGATGTGAATCGACTCATCATAACTTCTATTCACTCGCGGTTTTGAATCGGATTATATTGATGCGATTTAATTATTTCCTGTTCTAGCTCGAGTTCCTAGAATGTTAATTTTGAAATAATTAATAGTGCAGGGTTCACAAACTTTCTCGCACGGTAGTACTTTCATTTATTCAAATTTGAGTTTCGTTGGTCGTCAAAAAAGTTGTATCGTGTCAAAAAAAAGCTAGAAATGAGAAAAAACACATTTTTCGGTCTGTCCGTTAATCGCTGAACTACATTTGCACACATCTTTAATGGCTTACCGTTAGGATTTGCGATTATGATTCATATTAGCTTTAGAAATCCGGAACCTATTTTTAGTCGAGAATAATGTCTGTGATTTTATGTTGTTCTGTTCGTTGACTCAGATTATGAATTGTTTATTTTTTCCACGCGATTAAAATGATGTAAAATGATATACATAAAAAGAAATACACACATTTTTTTGATATTTATAAATCAATGTTTAATAATATGCTGAAATGGTAGCTTTTTATTTTCCCTTTTTTTACATTTAACATCATTTTATTTTGTTTTCCTTAATATTCTTAATAAATACAATTAAATATATTCAACCAAATTAATTTATTCAATTTCATTTCTTTAAACATTACTCAAATATTCACTAGGATTTTCAGCCTTCGTTAAATATTAAACAAAAAGTATCATTTTTAACATTAAAAAAAACTGAGTTTTCAGTTTTACATTTACACGATTAATAACCAAATATGAAAACCTGGCTTTTGTATCTTTGCAATTTATTATTGTTTTTAATTTGATCTTCCTTTTGAATTATGATTTTCAAATATAATGATAATAAGTTTTAATGGTTAAACTAGTATAAAGGAAGAATTCGCACGATTGGCGAAAAACCAGCGATGCCTTTCACTCGACGACTGCCGACAGGGAAAGTTTCTTTCAATTCTGCTTTGATTCGTCAAATTGTTAATGGGAACACCCGTCAGATCAGATCGGCCTTCCGGATTCATAAACGACTTTGTCAATGAGGCGGCAAAAAATAATCCTCCGGGTCAAATTTGACAGCGTGCTTGGCTACAGCCTTTTTCCGTTTTCTCGATCGACATACCGAGTGTAACACATTAGTTTACGTTCCAAAATTTTCCAGACTCTCGTGGAGAAATTTGAAAGAATGAAAGAAAACGAAATAATGTACGGTTAGAGGAAAATACTAATGTGGACAAAAAAAAAAAAAAAAAAAAAAAAAAAAAAAAAAAAAAAAAAAAAAAAAAAAAAAAAAGAAAAAATATAAAGGCATAAAAAAAAAAGAAAAAAAAAAAAAAAAAAACAAAAAAAAAAAAAAAAGAACACACTGTAACAAGACAAGATCATGACACCGCACGAGCACCACAAAAAACCACACAAGCGACAACTCCACAACACCACTAACCACGAACCCACACCCTACACCAACACCACCA
>JABFQD010006009.1:0-10178 GCA_022817045.1 Psix sp. ZL-2020
AAATATGTTATAAACGGTAATATCATCTTTGATCAAATTATGTTCTGATTATAATTAAGGATTAGTAAAATAAAATATTCAATTCTATAAATTTTGATTGAAACAATTAATATTTTAAAATCAAAGTTTTGTTTATGACATGTTTTTGTGTTAAATTATTAGTCTGCATTGCGCTTTTATTTTATACTAGTTACGATCTAATTATGTTCTTTGCATGAACTTTTGAAACTTATATGAAACATTTTGCTTTTGATACAAATTCTAAAATTGCGCAAATCTCTATCAAAATAATTCTGATGATTTTTTCTTTCGAAAAAAGATTCGTTGACATTTTTGATATTCAATACAGAATATCCATTTTTGATTAAGTTAAAAAATTCGAACATTATAAAAGAGAAGAATTATACAAACAAACAAATAAGAGAGTTGAAAAAATAATTTCTAATCGAAAACCTTTTGGTTAATATTACTTTCAATAAATATAACAATATACCTTATGTAAACTGAGTCCATTTCTGGGTCGGAAGACTGAAATAAACATATTATATATAACAATATACTTATAAGAAGATATTTTGATTAACAAAATATTTTTTGCAATATAACAATAATAGAAATGAAGCTGCAACATAATATCAAGTTTTATTAAATTCACACTATAAAAAGCTGATATAATAATTTTAATGTAGCCTATAAAAGTTTAAAGAGTAAGCCTAATGTTGAATAAATTTATTCTAATTGGTAGTTTTTTTATCAAAATATAACAAACAAAAATTTTAATTTATTTACGAATAGAATTATTAAATTTGTGATTATTATAACTCATTTTTTATATCATATTTATGTTATGAAAATAAATTAAATTTTGTAAATATAAATTAATTTTATAATGTGATTGTTGGAAAATGTTTTCAACTGATTAAAATAAGAAATTAAAGTCTTACGTTTTTGTATATAGTAATTCATAAATGTTCCCACTATTCTATTTGCCAATGTATAAGAATTTTGTTTAATCAACTACTGCTGTATTGACGTTTCGAAATATTTACATTAATCCACAATTTGTCAAAAACTGTTATAAAAGTCAACAATTATTTTAACGTTTTATGTGAAATGTTTGTATTTTTACATTTTTGTATTATATCGGCTGTTAAATATTTAAAGTTTTAATAATTTAAATACGAAAGTTTTTCTTGATGATTATATTTATTTACTTTCATCCTCAGAATCATTTTTCAGTTCTTTAAAAAATTAATATGAAAGAAAATTTCATATATTAAAAAAAAATACTAAAACACAATTAAATTTTTAAGTTTATTAATATTTTTTTGTAGTATATAAAAGATTATTATTGTTTATCTTATATATGTATAAATATGAGAATATGGGTTTTGTGATCAATCGACACTAAGTAGTATAGCTCACCTTTGGGTGAACGTAACTTGAGCATTTCAAAAGTAGCATTTATAGATCTATCTATTTCTCTTTATATTTTATCTCAATTAGACTAAAATCAAATTGTGATTTATTAATTAGGTAAACTCAATCCATCATATTTTTCAAATATTTTACAACCAAATATGACTGTAACCGAAGATAAGATAAATAAAAATATTACCATTCGAGCTTTGGATGTTAATTATTTTATTGATGCAATATTTATGACAGAGATAGTTTATTTAGAAATATTGACCAAAAAATGAAAGTAGTGAAGTATTTATTATGAAATAATTTGTATAATGTTTATGAGTAACTTATTTTTGGAAAATTTTTATTTCTATGTCCGTATACTTTAAATCAATCTATGTAAAAAGCTTACTTCAGTCGGTACAGCAGGTATTTTAACAAGAATGTTGCGGTTCTACAAGCTTCTCTTATCGACTGCACGGTTTCTGTGAAACTCAATGGAATAAGGTAGCAGAGAATTGCCGCGTGGTCGCGTTCTAAGCTTAATATTGAAAGTAAATTTGCAGAAAAAAGTTCTTAAGGAACCCTAACGATGACTAAATACTTGTATAATATTAATAAGTAGTAATTTATTTAAAAATTACTTATTGGAATAATCTACAAAACTAAAAAAAATAACGCTAAAAAATAACTTACATTAAAAAAAGACATTAGAAATTCTATTAGTACTATTTTTAATATTTAATGAAAAATTGAATCTGCATTTATATTTATATAAGTAATGAAAGAGATAAAGAATAGATATAGTTAAAAAATGAAATATTAATTTATTTAGTTTAAATATATGTACATTAATAAATATACCATTAATAATATTTTTAGCTTTTTGATAATATTGGTAATAATATTAATTGTTCTCATTGTATTAAATTTATTTATAAGATTTCGTGTCACTATTTATGAATACCAACTAAGTAAAATAAAGCGGCAAAAATGAATAAATATAAATGCGAAAAAAATTTATTTGCTGCGTCGTAAATCGAAACAGTTATTAACCACCATAGCTATCGAAAGGTCAGTTTCAACGTAAGCATAGGTATATCGTTATATCGTACATGTTCGTGTGTTATCACCATCTGAGATCACATATCAATATGATTTGCATAAAAATCTATACGTTAGCGCTTCGCGAATTACTCTCGGCACTTTTTTTTATCCTAAACTGTTAGTTTTAGCTCACGAAGTTTCAAAAAATTATAGCATATAAAAGCAATTTATTTTTTATACTGCTCTATATACAGATTAATCATTCAGAATTAGTACTGCAGTGAATTGAAAGACAGAATTAAACGCTTCAAAATCATGAATTATTTTAAAAACAGTTTTCTTTTTAGAAAACATAACTTTTTTCAATAGCGGGATATCATGTATTATTCATTTCATTATGTGAAATGTATTGATCATTACTATACATTAATAAATCAGTTCATGGTTTTGAAATTGAATCAATACTTCGTTAAAGCTTTGTTGATATGAGTAAATGTTGTTACGAAATTAATGAAATGCCCAAGGATAAAAACATAATGTGACATTTTATTTATGCTACACCCTCGACATTCTTAGTACAATATTTATTACTCGACCTATCTTAAAAGTTTATTTCCTTTCTCGATACACGTTGACATTTGTGGATATGAGTCGCGTTCAATTTTAAAATATCTTTCAAATGCTCGTAAAAACAAGTTCGATAACTGTCACAGGGCAAATTTCTTTCGTAACCAAAGGAATAAAAAATATCACTTGTATAGACAACTTCTGCGTGCGATTTAATTTGCGAATCATACTTTCAAAATATACTTTAGTGCTAATAATACTGTGTACTTAGAAAATCAAATTTTTACAAACGAATATGAGATTGTTTAAATATTAAGCAAATTCAAAGTTAAAATAATCGAATTGTGGCGCTTAATTGGATGTTTTAAACTCTTAAACCCACAGAAATCAAATTCATCCTACAAAAAGTAAATTTAACGGACAATGAATCGTTCGATTAAAATAACTTCACAGTAGATTGTCAAAATAATAAGAATCTGATGATTACACCGTTAATAAAACGAAATGTTTCAATCAACGTTATAATGAATACAGGCCATATTACTAAACACGATTCATTATTAAATATATTAAATTCAAAACAATGTATGATTATCATGGAGTTTATTTTACATTATACTCATTTAGACTGTTAGCGGTCTGCAATGAATTGAAATTGTTAACTATAAATTCATTTGCGTTGGAAGGAGAGGGAGCATGATAAAAAATCGCAGTTCCTACCGGCATTTGATCGCATGCCTTTTTGATTTTCTTCAATTCGAATTTTTTCGAAAACTCAGTTTGTATGCAAAAGATGCAACAAATAAAGCATGGCGTTGTATTTATCAAACATTTATTCGCGTTTCCTTTGACTATGCAATGCGCAACGGTAACCGCGGCAGACTTATGAATTGTGTACTGATGTTCGGGTGGTAGTAATTCTGACGTGTGTTTGCGTCTGATCGCGAAGCCAAAAGTACGTACGCGCGTGGGGGTGTGTGTAAACGCTTTTGCTTCTCGTCTCGCGGACGAAAAGGGCTTGGTTTTTAAAGGCTGGTTTCGGCAAAAACACTCGGTCGCTCGTAGGAAGAGAAAGAGAAAGCAAAGCGAGAGAAAGCACGCTGGTCCGCGGCT
The DNA here is from genome assembly GCA_022817045.1 of Psix sp. ZL-2020. Classification (NCBI taxonomy): domain Eukaryota; kingdom Metazoa; phylum Arthropoda; class Insecta; order Hymenoptera; family Scelionidae; genus Psix; species Psix sp. ZL-2020. The sequence goes on from JABFQD010006009.1 coordinate 4,135, forward strand.
GATTTCGATTGAATAATTTATGTTTCATTACAGGCCGGAGCTTATAGGCGCCTTGCAAACGCTATTCCGTACATTCAGAAAGGCTTGTGCACACAGACTCTCGGAATCCGCCTGCTACTGCGCCTTTCACATATTTCCTATAGGCATTCAGCCATCCTGAAAAGAATTTTGTATCGAGGGTATTGAAAACGGACAACCGATATCGTCTGGTCGAAATACAATTCTTACGTTCCTCGAAATAATGCTACCTGTGCTTACTCGTTATCGTGCAATTAATTTTAATGCATCATCAATAGAAGCAAAAGTTGCTTTGAAACGTGATTTTAATCGATTCAAGTTTAAGTAGTTTTGAATCAAAAAAATTGTTCAATCTATACTCTGTTTTAAAGATATTTTAATCATCTTATATATTGAAAAGTAGTATATGAATGCAAATTTGAATGATAATAATAAAAGTATATATTTACAATGGTGATTTTATTATTAAAAAAACTTTATTTTAAAAAAATTGATGAACTCTATATTTGCAGTTAAAATAAATTGCAGAGTACAGCAATTGTGTTCAAACTAAACAGAAAAGAAACGTTTTATATTTGCCTCGTAAAAATCGTGGTTACTCAAAAGATTGGAACCTTAAGGTCCACTGTAATAATTTGAATAATTGGAACGTAAAACTCAATCAGCCGCAAGAGCTGGAAAAATATAATCCGATATTTCAGCTTAAATTGACTAGAAAAAAGTCGCCCTGAAATGAGTGGAACTTTTGACGTCATAAATAATTCTTAATTCATTTCAGCAAAGTATATGCTAATTTCACGAGAAACACTCGGAAAGTTACGGGGCGTGATAATAGAATTATAAATATTTGCATCGACTACCCTCGTTTGCGTCGATAAAATTGACATTCACGGATATCGCCGCGAGGGGGCAGAACCGGCTCTAGAAATGACGAGTTAGAAATAGCAGAAAAGTCGAAAATCGAGGGCTGCATTATTGAGGGCTCGCTTTAAGAAGCTGCGCGATGTCACCGTCGAATATTCACGTGCATCAATATTTGATAACATGGCCAAGCGAATTGAACGGCCCCTCGATTTCTAACGCTTGCGAGATATTGTTTAGCGCGGGACAGAAATTGATAGGGTACTGGGTACACGTGCACAAATACCCGTGCACAAAGCGCGACGAGAGAAAAGGTGAGAGGGGAGGGAGCAGCCAGGCATTTCGAGGAGACGAGCGTTGAGCCCTACGTTTTTTAATTTAATGCGAGTCAATAATTTAACGTGCCTCTTTGATTTACCGGCTCGACCCTCTTTCACGCAACTTCTTATCAGTCTTTCGTGTATCCCAAGGCACGGCAGTTCGATTGAAGAATGAACCTTCCTACATCTTCTGCTCTTCATCTTTTTTAAGAGTCATTCCTTTTTTCGCATCTGAGCGTTGCGCAGATTAAACAATTATCAATCTTCCCAAAGCAGAAATAATTTCTGCTTTGGGAAGGGTTGGATGGTCTGCGGATCAAGCAAAACGTTGTTGCGTGCTGCTATTTGTTTTGATTTCAAAACATGGGCTCGACTGAGGGACGAAAAACTAGCGGCTGATTTGCTTTCATAGGCATAATAACGGGGAGGTGTTATTTTTATTGAATAGCAATACTTGGACTTTTCACTTCGTTCGAAATTATCTTTTAATAAATCGGAAATAATAAATGAAAAACTGTTTGTTTAAATTAATTCATACGATTGTTTAATTTTATTCTATTCAAGCTCATAAAGAGCGAGACAATAATGAAATGATTAATTTTCTGATGTTATCATTCAGTTACAATTTATTGCTTTCGTGCATATTAGTAATTAGGATTACTTTGTGGTAAAACTCAAATTAATGATGGCATTTAGTGCTGTAAAATTATGGAAGTTTATGACATTATTGATAATACGCAAAAGTTAATGAAAGCATTTATGAGTTTGCATGGCTTGTTTTTCCGAAACGTTAATTTTAATGAGAAAGTGGACGATGTTTCGAAAATACATAGCGATTTGATTATAGAACTGATTACAAAACAGAAAATTCAATCACGTTCAGTTGTGCTAATATCTTTTAGTAACGACGACATCGAATTTGTGTATAATTCCGTTTATTACTATAATGATTAGAAAATATTGGACGTTTAGTATCACGTTCTTGGTGACTAAAAGTTAACATAAACTTATCAATCACCTGTCTTCATTAGCATAACTCTAACTTAAATTTCTCGAAGCAGTATTCCCGAGTCATCTGCTTATGAGAAAGGATTATTCTATACTTGCGAGATAATGAGATAAAATCAGGGGAGTGTTACTGCACTGCTGTCGGATGGGTTTGATTACTCGTTATCGGTGTAACTCTACCGTCATCTGCCATCTGATAGAGGTCCGTGCGAGTAATTATTAATCATAGGCCGGGTAGTATAACGATCCAGCCAAGTCTTATCTCAGTGTCGAGTGATGTATGTACATGTTCTGTATATGCTTGAAGTCCAAGCCACAGGGGGTTGGTACTGGCTGTCGGTGGTTGGAGGGTTACTTGCCACCAACGTAGCAATACTTCACCAAGATAACAAATACTAATCAATAATGGCATTACTTGAAAAGCTTTCTGTTTGTTTAAACATATTTTCAAAATTTATCATTACTTACTAGCGTTTCAAATTTTTGAGCTTCAAGTTATTATTTTTGTTTATTCAAGGACATTTACATTAATTGCATTGCCATATAATTAATTTGAGCTTCACAACAAATTTGTCTATTTTTTAATTCGAAACACTCAGTTGATTCGATTGTCAACGTTATAATGTTAAAACTCTGTTCAAACTTAGCTGATTAATTATCTGTTGTCTAACGTCAAAGTTTGTCAAGTTGCTTCACTTATCAGCTATCCCCTTTGGCACATATCGTCGACCTTTCATTAATAGTTCAATTATTAACATATTATAGGTTGCTACTCGATTATCTTGGCAAACTCATGTAATAATCGATCTTTGGAAATATTAATTGGTCGCTGACAAAATTACAAACATATCAAACTTTGACGCTAACAAATTAGAAGTAGGATTAAATTTCTGCGAGATCCAACAAGAGATACATATCTTAGCAAGTTTACATATCATATAAGAGTATCTCAAGAATCCTCGTCTCTGTATATTGTGCTTTAACCTGTGCTTATGTAGTTGGCATTACAATTCGTACTTTTCTTTTGACGAATGCTGTCAGTCGATTTGCATTCCTACGACACTGAGCGACAGACCGAGTAGGATTCCAATAATGTGCGATTTGGGGTCGCTTCAGCAGGGTGCTTGTGGAATTCGATATTACGTTATTCAATTTCGAATATGCTCTTTTTGACGTGAATCGTAGTTCCCATCATGTATCTTTTCCATTGTGTACCGAATAAAATCAAATTTTTCCAAGATTTCATCAGTTATTGTTTGTGTACATTCCAATGAATAGTAAGAGAAATCACAGATATGCAACTGATTTTCAACTCGGAACAGTAGTATTAATAGAAAGACAAAACTGAACTATTGAATAGTAGTTGAAATATCGTGTACAAACTTAAGTAGGCAGTGATTAAAGGTGTGATAGTCTTAGGTTTCTTATCGGTATACGTCTTTTTTGTCTCGATGGGGCGGTTTCATTTTACGATCCTCTTTCAACTACGCGCAGTTGGCAGACAGAGAAATGGAGAAGGAGAAGGCGGCAATCTCGTTACGAAAGGGGACCTGTTAAAATAAAGTGTGATTAGGAGGATAGTTATGGCGTTTTGTATTATAATTCCGCGAGGGTTATCCTCACGGATTCGCCCTCCAAGGAGCTGTTAAAGCCTCGCCAAGTTTTCGGTCGTATCCAACGAATGTAAGATATCTTGTTGGATTTTCTCGCGAGGACACGATCGCCCGCATACCTGTCTCCCAATAATAATAGCTAGCGAGATTTGCCTCGCGTTTGTATCACGGTACTTCTGTAATCAAACTCGAAGATCACCTGTTTATTGCACGCGAACCCTTTGGAGAATAAATGGGGTAATACTTTTTAAATTGAATTAGTTCAATATTTACCGAATCCGTGTTAACAGTAGGTTGTTAATTCAGAAGCTTGAGAATCTTCCGAGGATACGGGCGCGGAATTGTAGATCCGGGTTTTCTCATCACGGTTTAATCGAAGTTTCGAGAAAGTTAATCGATTGATCTTTAGAAGACCCCAGAGAATTAGCTGAAGGAAACATGGCCGACCGGTCGCTACCCGTATTTGATTGTTTAATTAGTAAGATGACCCTGCTATTTCCCAAAGGAGCACCCGAGCACGAGACAAATCGAAAGTGATAGAAGGTGTATTATCAACCTTGCACACTATTATAACACTTGGCTATCTTCAAGAAACTATTTAGTCTGATGATTAACTTGATCGTTTCATAATTAAATATTATCATTCGCCAGCATTCGTGTATGGAATAAAAGACGCAATTTCTCACATTTTCAGTTTAGTTCGAGAAACCAGGACTAAGATATTTATTCTTTGAATCGTTGGTGAGCACAGATGCAAACGGAGAAACAAAACAAGATCGAAACTAAGGCGGAGAGAAACAGTCAGAGAAAGGATAGTTGACTCCTTGTGAAGAGAGCGAGAAACAGGTTAAGAGGCAGAGACGGAGCGACAGACACTCGGTAACTCCAAAGACCGGGCAAGCTAGATTTCTGGTGTATAGGGGTATTAATCCCTACCCTCAATTACCCTTTGTCTTGGGCACAGCTTGGTCCACTTGTTAAGACACCGCTACTGTTTGTCTTAAGAGGTGGGCATCCCCCTCTTTGGAAGGTTAAAGTGCTTTTGGAGGTAAGACTGTTTTGCTAGGGTGTACTTTACAATGCGTCTGTAACCGTAGACGAACTGCTACGGCAAGACTACTGATCGTTGCGGTTTTGTTTAAGTATTCCTTGTATCTGCTCTGATTCACCGAGTTACCTTAGGTCTTTTGAAATTGAAGGTTTTTGATAGATACTCAGCAAGTGATGAATTTGACAGTCGTACTACATTCGAAATAGTGTAAACAGTCCAAGTAAATCATTAGTCGACCTAAATTACTGAAATCATTTGTTTCAACATTTTTCTTTCCTTTAAATGACATACCAAATTGAACGATCACTGCATCTAATTTGATTAAGTTCAAATATAGTGTTATTTCATTTACATTACAGATCAAGTGGAAGTGAAAAGTTAGTGAGCTTGATACCTTTAATGCGCTATGGGAAGCATGCGGAGAGAGCTACATTTCGTAAGAATTGTCGTGTAAACATTTGCAATGGATTTGGAAGCTATTCAAACGGTTAAATTTTCTTAAGAATTTGGTTTGTGCAGGGGCTTACCAGTATGGCTGTCTTTGCTCCTGCCGCACGTCTTCGTTTTCTTACTCTTACAGGCCCCTTTCTATACTCCCTTAACTCTCACCCTTTGTGTTACTAACAATTGATATTCTTCTCTGTACAAAGAAACAGATTTTCCCCTCGTCGATGTCGAACAAATAATACAAACTCGGTAAAATCTGAGAAATCTCTGACTACTTGTAATTTCTTCCGGTCGCGCTTTCTTTGCTTGTGCTTGTTCTCCTCTGATACTTCCTGGCTCGATTTTCACTCGCCGCGGGACAAATCGATCGATAGAATTAATGCTGCTTATGGTATAACACCTTGTATAATCTCTATATTATCTGCTAAGAAACTTGCACTTAGCACATTATAGGTGATTAAACATATATCTCTTCCAAATTATATCTGAAAAGATATTGTTTTGATAATTAAAACTTTGTTTATTATAATTTTAAATTTGTTGTAAAAGTTTTGACAGCATAAGAATATTTTTCAACAGTTAGTAAATAATCAATAGGAATTTTATACATGATTAAAACTACGAGTTATTGTAGAAAAAATTGTTAAGTTATTTGATTAAAAATCTATTTTTTAATTGTAGTTTTTCTTGTAGTGGACTATTTTCCTATGCTTTATATGCAAAATT
>JABFQD010006010.1:0-10177 GCA_022817045.1 Psix sp. ZL-2020
AACAGTTTATGTGAGAAAGATAAATTAGCAGTTTCATTCATATTTTTTTCTTCAGGTGCTAAAGTACTTTTTATTCAACTTAAACATATCATACTTAATTTGTACATAAATATACTTTTTATTAGTCTGTACTATTTTCGCACTGTATATCAACTATAATTTATAGAATCTATTTCACTTAATAAAAATTATCGAATAGATTGATTTTTATAATGTATGAAAAACCTGTTAACAAGACTTAAACGTAAAATTAGGCACTTGATCATATGGTAGATAGTCATTTTACATCATTTTAATAATCCTGTAAAATAATGAAAAGCGGTTAAATTTCTAGTGGAACATTTTTACGTTTCCTTTTAAGCTTTCTACTGACAGTCATAGAGAAAAAAACAACAAAAATAGATAACACTTACGGTCATGACTCATTCAAACTGGCGAATACGGAATTCGTTATATCTTTGACAAACGGGTTACTAATCAAAAAAGAGTCGCTTATTATACGTCTCGATTTTAATAATCTATTGCATAATAATAAATAATTATTTTGATTGCAATTTGAATGAAATACCTTATTCGCGTAGTATACACATTTTGGTCAACGATAAAAAAATAAAAATTCTATTATTACTATTCAATTTTTAAGTAAACTCAATGGAATATATTTTTCCATTTTTTTCTTATTTGAACTTTTATGCTTCATACACAGAACGATTTAAAATAATTTTAATGTTTGTTCGAAAGAAGAGTAAAAAGTTAAAAAACAAGAATGTCTCAATGAGATGAAAAAAACAATATATCGATATATCAAAAACATTCATCCGTAAATGGTGATAAAGTGAGATGCCGAAAGCTTCACGAATTCGCATATTCATATCTGTGTTGGGTCCTTAATATCCGCACAATCTATTTTTAAACGTGACTACTCTGCGCTATGTGCGTGTCTGCTGTGACGCAATTACGTGGTCTTTCTCCTTATCCCCCGCTTGCTGCGTCGTTTCACTCTCAAAATACGGCATCCTTGTCGTCTTGATCGGAAAGGGCCATTGTATTACTTGCACCTTAAATGGAATTAACACGCATATCGCGTCAAATCCTCCAAGGTGCTCACACATGCATTTTTAATCGCCACCTTAATCCAAAGGCGTGGTTACACATTTTTTCTCGTCTATTTTCACGCCATGTGAATTTTCCGCGAAATTAAAACTGAAAAAGGAATTTAACAGTCATCTTATAAATGTATTCGACAATGTTATAAACAATATTAATGTTTATATTTTCCACTTAAATTCCCGCAATATTAAAAATATTTATTAGCTAATAAATATTACATAATTTTACAAATTTAACTGCCAGGATTTCGAAAACGATACATCCTTTTATAGATTTGTGTTCGAATTTTGAGGATGATGACTTTACTGCAAAGTTCGATGTTTATTTTGTGAACACGTGTTATCTTTTCATCGAATTTGCATAGCTATAAAACTTTAAAACTTAAGCGATGAAATTGTCACGATGCCGTCACATTTGAATTTCGCGGATCATCGTAGAGCGCCAAATTTGAACGTCTTATATGCGATCGAATTTCGTTATTCTTTGATAATAGAGTACACGTGTAGTAGATGTGTAGTCTTATGTTTTATTCATTCGCGCGTGAATAAACAGTGATCTTAATCTTGATACTTTCATTTCTCATTTTTATTTTTTTTACTTCCAAAACAAAAAATGATATGAAGTTTTGTTGTAATTTAATGGTATTTTAATTATAATAAATTTTATGACACAATAAATAACAATTTTCGAAAAAATTAAATCAACACATAATTAAAATTATAAAATATTTTATATTGGTCCGACTTATTTCTAAATAATACATACTAAAATTTGTTTTAGTTAGGACGATAAATAAAATTTCAAAACACCCTAAGTACTATTTTATTTCAATCATCAAATCAACGCCCTTAGGGCATTAAACACTATTCGATGTGAAATCTAAACCTAAAGATAAATATATTTTTTATTACCTCATGTACACAGTATGAAAAATACATAATCGAACTTGAAAAAATTACATCGTAAATAATATACGTTATAATTTGTTATTTGTTTTGGAATATTAAATTAACACGTCATTTCTATGAAAAATATTGATTATAAAAAATAATTGTATTAAAACGATAATATTATTGTTTATTCTTATAATATCAGTTTTTTAAACATTCATTTGATTACTCAGAAAATAAATAATTTTTCTTCAAAATAGCTAAATTCAAAATAAAATTATGCTATAATTTTATATAGTGATTTATATAAATTTTATATAGTGAACAAGATTATGCAACTCTTAAAATTTACATTTTCAATGAAACAATTTGATTCATTAAAGTAAATTTTTATTATTTTCAGATTTCGCCTATTGAGGCGCAGAGCCAGTAGAAGCGTTATCACAAATGCAGTCAACATGGATTCTAACATCGGTCTTGACTGTATTGTCGATAATCCTGATTACTGCTCTAAACTTGCTTCGGGTAAGTTCAGTAACATGATCAGTTTCTGGTTAAAATCAACGCGTGGCTTAGGTCGAATATCCTCGTAATCCTTTTCATTCACTTGACTTCTCTCATCGACCCTGACTTGACCAATTTCAGCATTGGATACAGCCTGCACGTCCGTGAAGAAACAAGTGGTCGAGTTACTCTCGGCACTGTGCGTTTACAGTCAAGATGCTCGTCAACGTGCCATCGACACTCTTCATAAATACCAGGTTGTTATGTTTTTTTAGCCTATTACAATATATTTATGCATGATTCATTGCAGCAAAAAATTGATTTCACTTTTAAGAAATCAATGTATAAGAAACAACCAACGTTGAAACTCTTGTTTCTTTATATATTAAAAAAGAACAATTCAATTATAAATGACAATGTGTTTATTATAAATAATAAATCATAAAAGTATAAAAAACACCAAACAAAAGGATTCATGAAATAAAAAAAAGTTGAGGTAACAATTCAACCATCTGTCATGCTATAAGCAGTATTACTTAATAGAAAACTTTTTTCTAAATTAAACCGCCGATTACACCTTATGAATTATTAATCACAATTAATGATAATTTTCCACTGGTGATTAGAAGCAAATATTTTCAAACCGTTGCAATTGCTATTTTTCATAAACGATGCAATTCATTCGTATATAATAGTTTTTCTTGTTCAAAGCGTGGTATAATGAATACTTGTGTTTCTGCAGGAACGAAATAACAAACGCTACAGATTGTCGCTTGTGGTGGATGAGCTTCAAAAAGCGACGGAAGAAGATTACCAAACTGCATTGTTGGCCTTTATTAACTGTCTAGTCATTTCTGCGCCGGCTCTAAAAGACCGCATCCGTATTCGGAACGAATTTATCGGTGAGTCGGACGTTTCCATTACCTCGAAACCCACAACATTTTCAGATTCTTTGATTTGCCTCTCAACGATTCAAAACACCAGCGAATCGATAGTTAAACTCTGTGATATAAAAATAAAATCGATTTTATAACAAAAATTGTACTTCATTTTATACCTGACTTTTGAAAATAATGATTTTATATTTTTCAGGATTGAAGCTGCTTTTAATCCTCAACGAATTGCGGTAATTTCTTTTTTTCTTTTCACCAAAATTTAAAACAATTTAATTATTTTATTAACATTAATTCTCAACATCATGTTTCAACTTCTTAATTTCAGTATCAATATAATATTCTTGTGCTTTTATGGTGTAAACCCAAAACGTGTTTTTTGTATATATTCACATCTGTATCTATGAGTCAAACTAAAAGAAATCACGGTATAAAAAAGTATGAAAAGCCTTGATATTGTTGGGAAAACTTGCTTCGAGTTGAATCATCTAACAACAACAAATTCGTCGAGTGGAATTCTGTTTAACAGCTAAGTGTAACGAGCAAGAAAATATTCAAGGAAACGCAGTATCTGTTTTTTCAAGACCATTGGTTCCAAGTCGCAAAATTATTTCAATTGACTGATCTCACAGGGAACTTTGCAAGGCGCGACAAATGCAGCAAAAAATGATGCTCAGATGAATGCCAGGCGGCGCCAGCAGGCGATAAATAGAATCAAATATACGCCGTCAACTTTGTTGCGACTCTACAGTTATTTAGAGCAAGAAATCATAATAATTCATGCAAATTTAATAACCAACTACAACATTTACATAAAATACTTTTGTTTAATAAAAAACAAAATATGATAACAGTTACAACTTGTTTTATAAATCCCATCTGTTAAAAATATATTAAACATTATATATAACAATATATTAAACAATATCTAATAGTACAAGTTAATCAACATTACTTTCATGATATACAATTATCAACAAGGATAAAATTATAATAGAGTAAAATTTCAAAATAATAATTTTCATATACATAGTTCTGATTCATTAAATGTATAAAATTGGACTGGATCAGTATTTCAGCTTATGTGATTGTTTTATAACGTCAGATGAAAGTGACGGAAAAGCAAAATGAATAGATGAAAAATTGCACGCACAATGCATGTGTGAAATATGCATGGCAGCAGGGCGTTGCTTCCTTTTGCTTAGTGATGCATTCCTGGTGGTCCCGGAGAGGGAACGACCGCGAATTGTCCCGAATTAGCCGCAGACAAACTTTCGCATCGTAAGCAGATAGGCGCGTCTCCAGGCACCTGCGCGACGTACATGCCGGATGCGAGTATCGTCGTAAAGACGTAGTGTGGTGTTTAGTTACCGGTGCTTTTAATGTATTTTGTATCTAAAAGCGCAATCTTACGCCTTTCGCATGGCTAAATGGTTTTGGATATATCGAGAACCAGCGACTTAAATGCACAGCTACTTCAGATTAAATACAGCCGATTTGTAAAATGAGATGTTGCATGCGCCGGGTATTTATGGAAGTGATTTGCTATGCAATTATTAACTGCCACCAGAACTCATTTTCCAGTTGTATTCAATTTATTCAGATATGAAAATTAATTTATTATTTCTTAATTATTTCAAAATCAGCTTGAAATGCATTTTTCAAAATATTTGCAAAATAAATATTTTATTTGAACGTTTTGAATTCATAAGAAAAATTCATTTTATAATTTTGGTTCTAATTCTCTTGTTAATATTAAGAAGTTGATATGAGTTGAGAAGTTTTGTTATATTTATTTTTGTTAATTTGAATATTGTTTTATAACATTATTCGTTATTATTTTTGAAAATGTTTTCTTATTTAGGAGAACAAAAAGTCACGTGCCGGAATTACGAGTCCAATTAGACGTGTTTGACGATCAGCGCGAGACCGACGAGGTACTGAACAATCAAGGCCCACCAGGGATTGATTTGTCGTCTCATGTTGATATCTTTTACGCCATCCTTGGTCAGGTAAGTGTTTTCGATGAGTCTCATCGCCTTATCGTGATCGCGAACCATAGATTCAACAGAACCTTCTCGGTAATTTACAGAAAATGCTCGCGACACTTTAATGCGGATGTTACAAAATTAGTCAACATGAACTTTTGGGCGTATTCGTCAGAGCAGGTCGTTCTTGAACTACATAGCGCGACAACGCAACAATTAGTTGCCCCTTTTTGAAACGACCTTTCCATTGCTTTTCTTCTTTTACGCCAAAGCGCGTTTCCTGAATAGTCAATGAACCCCTATTTTTAGACAATTTCGATGTTTGGGAAGTCAGCCGGTTGATCTTGGCATTGCGCTTAGATTTGATTCTAATGAAATGTGATAAAAAAAACAAGTTCTCATCGATTCGAGGTTCGACTTGTTCTAATTCAATCAAACTTGACTGGTCTATACATATAATTGAACTCAATTGTATTTAGTTATAAACAACTAAAAGTCTTTAAATTGATCGATAGATGAATTCAAGTTGGAATCAAATTTCGTAATCTGATCTTAATTATTTTTAATTTTTAATATACGTTGAAAGATGAAAACCATGAACTTTAATTATCAATTCAATAATGCAAAATGAAATAAAAATAAAATTATAAAATTAAAAAATGAAGAATAAATTAATTTATTTTAGTATATAGATTTCTTACACAAAGCACTTTTATTACTAGTATTATAAAAAATGTTAATAAATAGTCTAATTCTGATTCCAAATTAGAACATAATGATTTATGTACATTTATGTAGGTTGCAGATACACCCCAAGAAATCCCTTTCTTAAGTATCTTACAACACTTATTGCGACTTGATCCTAAGGATCCAGCTAGTGATCTTGCTTGGGACACCGCCGAAACGTTGGTTCATCGCGCTACGCTTTTGGAGAATAGGGAGGATGCTACCAAACTCTTGAGATCTCCTAGTCTTCAAGTAATAATCAAAACCCACCAAAAGTTTTTTGCATTTGTTTAAAAAATCAATTGTCTATTATAATTGACAATAAATTAATATTATTCCGTTTTAGACAAATTTATGTTGCCATTGTCGGGGCCAAGATCAAACAGCTGGTACGGGGCGAAAGGGGTCCGTTCAATCGACGGTACCACCACCGCCACCTCCAGCACCCCCAATACCACCCACTCCTCCGGCACCCCCTGACTCTTCTGAGGCCCATGCAGTACCACAATTACAACCACCACCCCCGCCGCCTCCACTGCTTTTTGCAAACATGAATGCACCACGATTGCCAACTATGGATACACTAAGAGTAACACCTCCTGGGCCACCTCTACCGGCACCAGTTATTGTCAGGGCCCCGACACCTGAGCCACCAAACAATAATGCCAAATTGTTGCCACAGCAAGAGATTCCGACTCCCAAGGCAAAAATGAAGACTATCAATTGGAATAAAATACCGAATCACAAGGTATGTCTTGAATTCAGTATAGAGAATATTTAGTATCATTAGAGAAAAGTAATATTTAATAAATAACATGAAACAAAAATAGTACATGCGGAGTTACAGACGTGTTTTATGACTGTCCGTAAAATGAAGATATTTCCGAGCATATTTCTAAATTTGTTCTTTTTCATAATTTATTACACTGGACGGTTCTATAAAGCTTTACATATACATTAAATGATTTAGTAAGATTAAAGCAACTTATTTTGGATATTAAAATGTGTAGTATTAATAAATAGATATCAATTCTAATTAAATAAAGCCTCAAAATAGAATATATTAACATAAACAAATTAATTATAATATTACATATATATTAACAATTAATTTTTGTAAACCATATAAAATAAAAAAGAATGAAAAAGATACATTGAACTTTTCAGGTGGAATCGAAAATCATGTCTTAAAGAGAAAACATTAACTTTAATGTAAACCTTTGGATGAAATTTCAGGTCATTGGAAAGCACAACATCTGGTCGTTGGTGGCAAATGATCACCAGGATTCGCCAATGGCAGATTTAGATTGGGCTGAAATGGAAGGATTGTTTTGCCAACAAGTTCCACCAATAGTAACAACAACGCCAGTAGCATCCTCTTGCGGTCAAGGAGTAGAGAATGAAAAGCGCCGTCGAGAACCAACAGAAGTATTTAAAATTACTCGAATATTGAATATACATTACTTTCACACCTCTTCTTACAAAATAATGAATAATTGATTTTCAGATTTCGTTATTGGATGGAAAACGGAGTTTAAATGTCAACATTTTCTTGAAACAATTCAGAAGGTAATTCTAATGAGATGTAAATTGTGGTATTTTATTTGAATGAAATTCAAATTGTGATATAATCGAAATTTTCAGTTCAAATGAAGACATCATTCAGTTAATCAAAAATGGTGGCCACGACAATATCGGTGCAGAAAAATTAAGAGGCTTACTCAAAATTTTACCTGAAGTAGATGAACTTGAAATGCTGAAGAGTTTCGATGGCGATAAGTCGAAACTCGGTAATGCAGAAAAATTCTTCTTGCAACTTGTTCAGGTTTCTAAGTAAGTGTTATTTTATTAAAAATGCATGTGATTATTTGATGGGAATTATGAACATATGTTATAATATTATATACCTCTATTTATATAGTTACAAACTGCGAATTGAATGTATGCTACTGAAAGAAGAATTCGCAGCAAATATGAGTTATCTCGCCCCAAGTATTAATTCAATGATTCTTGCTGGCGATGATTTAATGACCAATAAAGCTCTTCAACAAGTCCTTTATATGGTTTTGGTTGCTGGAAATTTTTTAAATTCGGTAAATTATCATTTCTTTCTGTAATTAATATGGTTAATTCAAAAATACTTAAATATATTTTTCATTTAGGGAGGCTATGCTGGGAATGCAGCTGGAGTAAAGCTTTCTTCATTACAAAAGCTAACAGAAATTCGGGCAAATAAACCAGGAATGAATCTCATACATTATGTAGCATTGGTAAATATTAATTTTAAATATATCTAATAAAATGAAATTATATATTCATTTTGAAATTTTATTAAAAAAATTATTTAATTTTAGCAAGTTGAGAGAAAAAGGAAAGATTTATTGAATTTCACAAGAAATATGTCTGCATTAGATGCAGCAACTAAGTAAGTTATATTGTAATTTTTCGCAATCAAAAAATAACGAAAATGAAACAATTATAAATTGGAATTATTCTTAAAAAACTATTTTTAGAACAACTGTCGAACAACTTACGAATGAATTTAACTGTCTCGACACGAAAATAAAAAAAATCCGAAGTCAGACACAATTGCCTTCTACAGAATCGGAAATTCAAGATCAAATGGCACAGTTTTTACAAGTTAGTATATTAACTATAATTTTTATTAGTTTTTCAATGCACTTCTTCATTATTAATTTCATTTCCATTATCAATAAAGATGGCAGAGCAAGAAATGGCTCAGTTAAAAAGAGACATGGAAGAACTTGAAAATGTTAGGAAATCACTGGCTGACTTTTTCTGTGAAGACACCAATACTTTTAAAATTGAAGAATGTTTCAAAATATTCTACCAGTTTTGTCAAAAATTCAATCAAGCAGTAGCAGAAAATGAACGCAGAAGACTGCAAGAAGAACAAGCTACGGCAAGACGGAAACAACGAGAAGAGCAATTACTTGCTAAAAAACGAATGTGTAAGTATTAATTTAATACAAATAATAAAAATAAAAAATTGGCAAATTATTTTTACTGTAAAAAATAAAATTAATGATTCATCTGCAAATATCGGAAATACAATCACAATATTTATGCTAACCTTTAAAATAAACAATTGGATATTTTTATCTCTAGGGACTAACCAAGTCGAAATACCAAGTTTGAACGAGGCTAGTTTAATGGAATATGGTATTTTCGACAATAGCGTTTTGCAAAAACCATATAGTCGAAGTGATGCAAAGGTATTTAATCTAAATAAAATATTTATTATAATCATGATAAAACATAACATATTTCTGCTACACGTGTGTAGACACTGTCGTTCATTACACCTAAGTTCAAGGCGGAACATTGACTAATTTAAGCAGAGTTCTAGAATGTATACATTTCCACCCTAGTGTGGAAACCTTCCGAATATAGATAAATAGCATATAACTTAAAACTTGTTTTTTTCGAGTTAAATACGACATTTTACCTTATTCATATAAACACAATATGTTTTGTTTGCAAAACATATTAGCAAAACTCGACTTTGGCTCGCGTTGCTAATTTCATTCTCATCAAGAATCACTCTCGCTCCGCCCTTGTAGCACAATATACTATTCCATATTTCTTATAGTTGAAAAGGCTGCAAAGTGGTGGAATGACATCGGATGATGATATCTCAAATGCTGGCTCGCCTAATATTAGGAGACGTTTAGGTTCATGCTCTGGTGGCCCTGACCAGCTATCTGCCAAAGAAGAAACATATTCACCAGGTATTTTTTAATTAATATTCATTAATCTAGTTTTGATATGACTAACACAATATTTATTATGTAAAATGATTCTTGCTTAAGATATCACACCAAATGGAACTCTACGGAGACGCAGAAGTCGCATACCTTGTGAAGATGATGATGGTAATTTGATGGATTTTCTACGAAATACTGGACATGATAATGCAAGAGAAAGAAAATCATGGGGAAGTTTAGGTAATACTTTTAATTTCTGTACATACATATACACACATAGATACGTTAGTAATTATGTATTTAAATTTTTAAACTATAAAAGAAAAATGATTGGATAA
>JABFQD010006011.1:0-10177 GCA_022817045.1 Psix sp. ZL-2020
TTTTCATTATGTAATTTGTTGAAAATGAAATATATATATTTTTAACACATTTATAATAAATGCATGGTAGTAGATAAACATTTTTACTACGGATTTTAATAGATATTGATGAATTGGAAACATGAATAATTTTTTTATATTTAAATATAATTTATTTATCTTTTACCTAGGTTCAAATAACTAAACAATCATAGGTTCGGAAAGAATCGAAGTCTTTTGGTTTATCAATATGAGTTAAATGTTGAATTTATTGAAATTATTTGAATTTTTAATTATAAGAGATACAAAAACTGAAACGCAACTTGTTTGTGATACAAAAGATAATGAAAACCATGCGAGTAACTAAAAGTTAATAAACAAGGCTATTTTATGTAATTTTTTAAACATAAGGAAATCTCAATAGAATCTCAATAGTTTTATTGTGAGACTTTGTTGAATATATATGCACAGTTGCTCAATACTATTTTTTATAAACAGTCTAAACAATACAATCTCAAAATTTAATTTTTTTTTAAGTATCAGTATTCGTTACTCGTATAAATAGCAAAACATGTTTGTCGTGTTTTTATTATTTTAAAGTAAATTATGGTTACTTTGAAATAAGGAATTATTTACAAATAATTAGATTGAACGAGGAAAATTGGAAATAAGTATATTCAATGAATTTATTTTAGATATCGTATATTAACTATAACAGAATTATAAAATTAGTGTTAATGAAAATATTTAACTTCAAACTCTTAACTCGTTTTCTCAAAATAAAATTTTGTATATTATGTCTTTTATGAATGTAAGTTAATGTATTCGACCGAATGATTTTAAATTATGTGCACATGTTTAGAATTATGTTCTGTCTTGTGTAAATAATATGCCATTCCATTAATTGTTCGAATTTTGAATAATTGTGTTGTTATACAACAAATTAACAAAATTAATGTTTAAAATACCA
Organism: Psix sp. ZL-2020; assembly: GCA_022817045.1. NCBI lineage: Eukaryota > Metazoa > Arthropoda > Insecta > Hymenoptera > Scelionidae > Psix > Psix sp. ZL-2020. Next base: position 950 of record JABFQD010006011.1, read on the forward strand.
TTGTAATTTTTTACTGTTTTGTTCATTTTCGTATATGTAATATCTTTAATATTTTTAATTCGAAATTTGGTAGAAAAAGTGTTTTAATTTTTTCGCCAGCAATTTGAATAGTAACTTTTGAATATTATGATTCAATATAACATGTCAATCACACATCTCATTTCAAACATTTGGAAATTATACTTTTACTTACTTAAAGTAAAGTTATTGAATTTATGAAATTCATTATAATTAATTTTTAGGATAATATTTTGATAAAAATTAAAGTACTCTACAGATAAAAGGATTTAAAAAATATCATCGATATGATAATATATAGAATGAGTATTACCACTAAACTAATGTTTGAAGAGCAATTTTGAAAATGTTTGTGTTTTATAATATCATGTGTTCCCAATAGTTTATTTATTTAGTCGAAATTATTGCCAAAACGAAATTCAACTAAACTGATTATAATAATGACGTTTTGAAATTAATATAATTTCTTCATCAGATATGTTTTATAATACAACATCGGTATAAGTTTAAACAAAATTTAAAACCAAAAATAAAAGAACCAAATCTTCAATCAAGTAATTGTATTTTTTTTTTAAATTCAGTTTTACACTGTTTATACTGTTTTTCATGTCTGTCTTGATATATGATTTTTAATACATGTTAAACGGTATGCATATATGAATTATAGAAATAGTTCATTTCCGGCCGTAAGACTCTTTAATTCTTTTGTTTCATAACTCTCAATGTTGAATATCTGTATGACCAGAAATCTTTGATTTTTACAAGAATGTGAAAGAAACATTTGTGAAAAATGTTCGACAGACAAGACGAGAGAAAAATAAGTGGAATGAAAAAATACAAAACTTGTTAAAAAGTCTGAACGAGTCTACCTACCGAGATGAAGGCGTCTTTTAATTATCTAGTTTTGATTTAAGTCTGCTGCAAAGCCAAACCCTTGATTCGACGAATTCGAATTTCATATCACCGAGGCGCGTACCAATTATTCGTTCTCATTTGATTAATTTGAAACAATATAAAGAATCAATTGTCTGACTTCAATCTTCATTATTTCTCTTTCATGACATTGCGAATAAAAGGTTTCTTGCTTTGAGGTTTTAATAGTTTATGAATAAATAAAGATTTATCATTCATTATTTTGTTTCTATTAAATTTTATCAATGAAAATGGAAACTGAACAACAGAGTTTTTATATTTAACGCAATAGGTAGTTGGAAAAGTCTTGTGTTCTAAATATTACGTTCCTTCTTACATCTAAAAATATGCATTAAATTGAAATATAAATATATATTTTTTCTTACGGAAAATCGTCAGCTAATATTTAGTTCATTATTTGTTTTTTTCAGCATTACTTAAATTTTTTTCACTAGTATTCGCGTTTAAACAAGTTAAATTTTTACCATAATAAACGTGCATTTTAAATCCTTGAGCTTAAGAGAAAAACGGTTAATATCTTTTTTACTCTACATCAAATAACAGGGAAAAGTTCGCTGTTTTGCATACTTTATAATTCGCGATTCCGGTTTCATTGTCTCGAAAATTGATATAACAAAACCATACAAATGTATTTTACATGAATAAATTGTTCATCTTTATTGCATTAAAAGTAGGTACAAGATAATGAAAGTAGCGTGAAGGTATAAATTGATCCAGGGAAATAACCGAAAATTTGACTTCCTGAACACAATTGAAAACATTCAAAGCTTTATAATTCTACGAACAAATATTGTGTAACATCATTTAAATTACAATGCAGCAATCCAAGCATTAAAATCATTTCAATAAATACTCTTGAGAAGATTAAACGTTGGACCAACATGAAACAATGTAAACAATACATAATTGTCGACTCGTTGAAGGATTTTGTGGTTAGAATCTGTCAAGCTTACAACGTTACTTGGTTCATTCAATGTTTTATTTACCACATTTGTTTCAATTTTTCCTCTTAATAAAGACTGATAAAACATTATTTAAAAATCATGAAAAATGTTCACTGAACAAAAATTTATTTCTAAAAACATGCATTGTGATTCTTTTCAATTTAAGTGTACTTAAAGTTAGTTCAACGATTATAATAAGGAAATACTATCATAAAAGTATCAATGATAATAATAAAGGTGTAATAAGTATTAGGTTAAGGAAATTGTGTCGGAATGTATAAAAATATGAGTTCGTACCAAACCAGTATACATATGTTGATGGAATCAAATTGAAAGAAGAGATGCGAGTAATAGGAGGATGAAGCGAAAATGAAATAGAAATGGAAATTCGATGCTTTTCTCTCGTATTGAGCAAGAAAAGCAGAGAAGAAATCAATTGACCCAATTTTGAGCCTAGCGTCTAGTCGTTCGCGAACGCACACTGTTCCTGTCTACCACGTACTTCTCTAATTCAACTATTTAGTCGTTTGAAGAGATCGAACTCCGAACAAGCGAGAACCAGCAAGTAATTCCATTGCTGTTCATTTTGCATTTATGTACACTTAGGACCGGCGCTTTTGTTTTTGACAATAAAAATATAATCTTTCACTCAAGTTTAATAGAAATAATTATTCCCACATTTTACGATTTTACACATTTTTGTTTGGTACAATTTTCAGATATTTTTTTCAAACTATTTTATATAATATTGTATAATTTAATAATATCCATAATAAAATCTTTTCAATATTACGCACGTTTGTTATAACTTGTTTGAACAAATAGGAAGAAAAAATTCAATAAGCGAAGAATTCGGAATTTTCATGACAAAAGTTTTAAATGTAAAAGCAAATGTGTTTTTGCATTTGTGCATTCTATAACATTACAGAAGACTTTGAACATTTCAGGAATTTACTTGCTTCGAGCGAAGTTTTGTAGGTTAAAAATGCCAACATAAAATTTTAACTATGACAAAAGAATTGATGTCGAGAGAAAAAATCTAATAGTTGGTAAAAAAATTTTCAAATTCATTTTCTGACAGCAATTAAAATGGAATAGCATTTATAACATGTAACTGATTAAATAATAAAGCTACAAGTTTCTGTATATATTGAATATGGGTAGCAACAGCTATTCGTTGTGAAAGCGCGTGTTACGTTAGGTGAATAGTCACCGCATACATAAATGTACCTTCGTGAATAACCTCTCTCAATTTCAGATAAAAAAATTTATCCATTTTTTACACAATTCATCGTCACAAAAGTTACTTTAATGTGCAATATTATTAGTATTAAGTTATTTTCATCGTTATTTCAGCGTCAAATTATTGATAGAAACTAATGAAAATAATAATTTGAAAAGTATATAAATTTTATTATTTCATATCATATTAGTGCTGTACTAGATGATTTCTGTTGAAAAATTGATTCGGTCAAGTTTTATTATACAAAAAAAAAAAAACAATTGCTAATGAATATTCGGAAATAATTGTACTTTTACATGTTCAATAATTTTTTAATTAAATTTAATGCAATTCAACTGGCTAAAATATAACTAAAATTTTTGTCGCATCGTTCCTTTTTATAAATTTAAAATCTGTACCAATAATTTTTATTTAGTACAAAAATCTAATATCGAATATTCAAATAAAAACATTTTACGCGTCTCTTATTTACAAAATAATAGCCCCGGAAGTTAAAAATGTGTATTACATCCGGATTATTCTATGTTTATGGTGTAAAATAATTCTCAGCTATATAAACGAATCGGAATTGAGTTGAAGTTTATACATTGGTAATTAAAAAACGAGGTACTTTCTAAATTGGAACATCCAGTATAAAATGCCATTTAAATTATTTATTGAATGAAAATCGTAGATTTCATCAAGATTAATCTCGTTGGTACAATTTTTCTTTTAATATCAAACTGCAGATAACTATTGAACTGTTATATGAATTGAATTAACTGATTATAACTGAAAACTAGAACTATTGTTCATTTTTTGCTGTTCAGCAAATTGCGAGAATCCTATAATTCAATTTATTTATGGTTTATCATGTTCAATTAGATTGTTGATAAAACATTTTTTTTTAATTTCTGAATCTTTCGAAAGCATCCGTATGAGCCAAGCAAATATTCTACATTTGTGGTTCGGTTTTTATAAGAATTCTTACTAAACTGAACAATAAGATACCGCCTTTTACATTTTCATTTTGAAATTCATAAATTGGTTGTTATGATATTTTTAGATTTGCATTCGATAAAATGAAGAAGATTCTTTGGATGAATTTTTTATTTGTTCATAGAAATTGTATGTATTCCTCGTTTATCTCTATCTTCGAAATTATTATTATTGTAAAATTATAATAAAAATGCATCGACATTTTTATAGTATTATCAATGAATCTGTTAATGTGGTTTGGAAAGAGCATATTAAAAAATATGTTATTATCACATAGCAACTACGTCGTAAAAAAGTGCTTTCAGTGCATAAATCGGTGCAATAACAAGACTTCTAGAGTTACTTAAATGATTTTGAATAGTTTTGATATATCATGCACGTGACTAAGAATTAATAGACACTGCATTTGAAAAAGGGTTCCGAGCAATAAACTAAATGGTAAAGTGAAAACAGTTTTTGAGTACTTCAACGTATCAATCATATAGCTCCCATAAGTTGCGAGCACATACATTCCAAACAGTGACTTAAAAGTTCGTATGTGCTTCTAATTTCAGTTACAGCAAAATTCCATTGAAAAAGTACTCTAAATGGTTAAAGCAGAATAGTAATCGAGTTCCCCAATGTATGACTCATAGTTCTCATAATTTACAGGCACGCAAACGATCGAAATACCATTTTAGACCACGGATGTGCTAATAATTTTTGCTGAAATTGGATTACCAGTTGCATTGTATTTCATCAGATTGTTCTGTTATATTTCATATAAATATAGTAATTAGAGTATTTGATATTTAATAATACAATAAATTTTGATTCTTATAAAACACCGCATTTTTTGCTAAAGTGCTAATTTATATTTTATTTATTGAATCAATAGTAATATGTGCTAATACTATTTTTATAAAAAAAAAAAAAACAAAAAGAAATTAACATACATTGTTTATTATGGTTCTAGAGAAGATAACTATTAAGATTAAGCTAAAAATTATAGAGAAATTAATTTTTTATTTATTGTTAAATTATATGTAATACACCGCATATGATACATGTATATAAATAATAAAAACTAATCGAAAAATTTGAGGAAAAGTAAAATGAACAGTTTTAATTTTACCGCTTAAATTATGCAGTACTTTTTTCAGTACAATGTTACTCCCAATGGAATAACAAGCTTATAAAAGTCTTTAAACTGCTGTTTTGATTATGTGTTTGATGTGTTGGGGAACCGAGATTTCTTTTTTTAATGGTATACTGGTACTAATAAACCTTTACGCTTAGATGCAGTTATATGGCTAAATCATTGATGTATTATAACACGATATGTATTATATTATATAGTATATCATAAAATACTCTATAATATATCAAAATCGTCCAAAATATTTCAAATAACTTCTGTTATCGTACCGATGTATACATTACGAGTGTATTTTTTTCAGTATGAGAACTATGAGAACTATAAATGTGTAAAGTTAACACTATACACATTTTTTAATATATTGTTTTCAGGTTGAATAACGAAAATGATTACTTATATTATCAAAAATTCTTCAAGTTTTGCTCTGAACTTCATCATAATGATAGTTTTAAGCATTTTTTGGTTTAAACTTTACTAAGATCATTAAGTCATAAACTTATGAGATTTACTCCAACATTATCAAAAAAGACAAATTATTTTGTTTCCTGCACGTGGAAATTCAATGAAGCCAGAGGCAAAGCGCGTTTGTCATTATCTCTAGTTGAATGTAATGCGATCCATGTGTCATTATCATTAGTGACAATGCCGAGCAAATCCCTAAGTAGCGAGAGACGTGATGTAAATGATAGTCGTGAACCGGAAGAAATGAAAAAATGTAACATACTTTTATCACGTGTTGTACGCTTATCATGTCAAAACCAGTTCCAATTCAGTGTTTATTAAATAAGGTTGCTAACATAGCATATCCAAGTTTTACGTCTGACTGAGTCTTATCGCGCGATCTGTTGCGGGTGAGAGGGTGGAAAAAAACACTTTAGTCTGAGTTCCAGCATGGCAAGTGGAATAAAAAGTTACCGTAAAAGATGTTTAAGTGATAAAGAAGAGTGGAAAAGTTTCCAGTTTCGTCAATTTACTATGTTTGCGAGCATCTGGAATGGTTTGAATTTAATATATGAGATGGCAATATGGTGTAATCGAATGTTCTGATTTGTGCACGAAGTACTGTTGTAAATATTGGATCTAAAGCGACGAGGGTAAATAGATTTATAAAAAGTAGTAGAATTCACAATAATTTACAGATTGTGCTTTTCCATTGGATTTATCTACGCTTATATCACGGATTTGAATTGACGTTAAACGTGCGGCTGACTAAAGCTATTTATTTCTCCTTATATTTCTATACTCATCATATTTTAATTATTCTATAGTTTAAATTATTGTAGTTTATAGTTTAGCTTGAAACCCCTATATGATTGATAATTTGAAATCTGGTTTTGCTGAATTGCTACAATATATTGATTTAAAATAAAATATTTTAACTTAATTTATTGCTTTATGATTAATCTAGTGAATATAGTTTTCGTAGTTATATAATTAGATTAAGTAATATTTTGTCATTGAAATTTTAAAGATTATCTAAATAAGTAGTATATTAATCATTTATACAGCGTTTAAAATATTAGATTTGATGAAGTTGTTAATAATTAATTTAATTCTAAAGTAAGAAACAAAGCATGATTTAAATATTTGAATTCATGCATTTGGTAATAGAACATAAAAATCATCAACTGATTTTTTATGCTTTATTCAAAGTTTTTATTAATTAAATAAAACTGAACTAACAATTTGCATGAAAATGAGCACTTATCCTGACCAACCACATAGAAAAGTACTTTACCTTTATAAATAACAGCAGACGACTTTTGGAGTCGGACTTTTCAAACAGTTTACCAAACATTTCAAAATAATGATAGCAAATGCATATCCACGTGTTACTTTAATGGTGCTCGTATTAACTTTTCCTCCACATTTGAAATTAGCACGATAAATATTGTCCTTATTATACCTCTATTCCGCTCTCGATGTTATGACTCTGATTTAGCTGTACTGTCGACTTTGCTGAACTTTTTTCTCTATATTTTTGTGTTCCACCCCAACAGTGTGATTTATGTTTGCAAACACGTCCGGGAAATGAAAAAGTCTTAATGTAAACAAGAACGGGCTGTAAGTGTACAAATATACTACCATAGTTGGAAACCAGTTTGAAGATGAACAAAAATCGCCGCATTTGATTTGTTCCGAATTGCAAACGTAATTGAAATGGTACAATTGTCTAAATGATTTGACGTGGTCATTTTTCAATATTTTTTATTATCACGGAATATAATACACGATAAAGGCGTTACTTGCAGATGGTCACTTTAAGCAATTCTCTAAGGAAGGGGTAAGAACATCATTTTACCTAGGTATCGTTTTTTAGTCAAAAGCGAAGTGAATGGAAACAACATAGACAAAGAAAATAGACTAATAAACACGAATAACAAAAAAAGACGGACGTGACATTGCATTCATTTGCAACGTAATTCTGCATAGCCAAACACGAATTTCACGAGCGTCTCTGTTTAAATAGGTTTTTGTTTGTTTATCTGCAGACCAGGCTTAAACGAAATTAGATGTAGGGTAGTTTAATTTTACACTCGGAAATAGAAAGCAGAAGATAGAAGCGTGTAGACAGGTGATCTACGGCGAAACGGACTACAAACATACGACCATTCCCATCAAATTGAATGTAAACTGTATTTCTAAATTTGCTAGAAACTATTTATATTAAGTACTTTTTTTCTACTTTAACAAGAAAATAAAAACATTAGTTTACATACTTTTGAAGAAAATTTAATACCATTTTTTATACACATTTTTATCCCAATAATTCAGTAGTTTAAAACTCAATGATAGCAATGCTTTATATAAAACTTTATGCTCAAAAACGGTAACCTCAAAGTAGTATTCAACTTTTACTATATTTCTCTCAGAAAATTCTAAGCGTTTGATCGTAATTCAATTCGGATTTGCACAATATCCTGACATTTCCAGAACACTTTGTAAGTCACTAATTGGACTATAGAGACAAGAGAAAAGTAAATTGAGTTCCGGGATAATTGAAATGACCCACCGACATAAATAAAGTGAATATATATATAAATATATTTTAAATTTGTTAAACTAAATAATTATACAGGGAAAATGAAATTATACTTTTCACTAATATGCGACATACATTCCTTTGACAAAATTATAAAAGGAGAACATTGCTTCGGAGTATTATTACCAATTTTGGCACATACCGCGAGGACAATTAGTATTCAGATATATTTCACAAGATTAACAAAATTGGAATGAGGTTGAGGTGAAGGTGACCTCAAGCTGAAGTTACTAATAATCTTTTACTCGAATATTACGATGGATCCCAAAGCTCTCGTGTTATTCTATAACATACATTATTAACGAAGTTGTACAAGATATTACTATTTAGCCACAAAATATCATTTCCTATGATTTCCTGCAGTCATAACTAAGGACGTCATGCATTAAAGTTTAATTGTTCTTATTTGTGATATTGCAACTTTGTACCACAATTATGGCTCTTAGTTTGATTGGCCTTATTTACAAACGTAAATATCGCGTTTGCTATGCTAGTCAATAAGAAACTTTCTTTCATCATAATATATTAATGTTTAAGTGTGTTATTTCGTATCTAATTTCAATCCTTGTAGACCTAAATGGAAATTGTATTTTATTATTTTCATTTCTAAAGAATATTTAGAATGATAGTATTCAATAATACAAATTCCATTTTAAACTTTTCCAATTTTCTATATATAATACCGAAATGTCTCATTTTTCATTAATTGATTTTAATAGAAGAAATGAAATTACCTTGATTAATATTAATGTATGCTATAGAAAAAAAAAACTCGAATGATAAATTGTGAAATAATCAAAATGATCAGTTGTGTATAAATGAAAAGAACGCAACTAAACAGAATACAAAATGGGGATCAGAATTTGAAGAGAAATCGTTGTACTGAGCGTAGCCGCCGGGTGTTTTCACAAAGAAATGTATCAATATCATT
>JABFQD010006012.1:0-10175 GCA_022817045.1 Psix sp. ZL-2020
ATTTATAACTCAGAATTTGGCGTTGCTTCACACATATATAAATATTATATTATTTTTAAGATATTTTTTATTTTAACTTTTTTAAAACTATTTTTTAATATCCTTCAAGACAAAATGATTATTACTTGCACGTGTAGCTCAAAAAGCTGTATTGATTCAAAAATAAATTCATTTAATATATTTAAATTTTTCTCGTTTTATAGTACATAGAAAACAAATTGATAATTAATTGTTTTATCATATTAGTGAATAAAAACAATTTTCAGTTTCAATAGCAGACTTTTTGTCAACTATGCTTGACGAGTATGCCAAATAAACATTTTATAGTTTGAAATATTGATAACAAAGAAAATTTAAATACTAATTTCTAATACTTTTATACAGATCGAACGAAGAAACTTTGCTTTAGGATACACTTGACTTAGAGCAGTTGAACAGTTTTCCACCGTTAAATGAAAAGATGTCATTCGTCAAATTAATTCGTAATTGGTGCATGAAAAATGTTCATTTGTTGAACAATAAAATGTTATCCGAACTTCTTTTTATTCTGAGAACAGAACATAAAGATTTTCCAGAAACTGTCACTTCTGTTCTTTAAACGAAAAAAAAAAAAAATGTTAGCAGATTAATGTTGGGACTTAATAATGTATATGGGTAATTCTACCCGAGAACAACATGGCATGTAAGGGTCTGGATGAAAATTAAATACAAATTAGTCGTGTCTCGATCACGCTTTCACAACAAATTCAAATCCACCAAATTGAAAAGTTGGAGGTGGCGCTGACAGTCCGAACCTACTTCCGGATCTGTTGTTGTTTTTAATTTTTCGAAGCTTTTACGACAAATCTATCTATGGGCGGGACTAATTACCTTAAGGGCGGGAGTTCATCCGGATGAGACTTCCAAAATAATTAAGATCGAACTTCACTAATTAAATTCGTTTAATGTTACAATTATTTAGGAGGTTTCGTCCGGATGAAAATTAAATACAAAGTAGTTGCTTAGATCTAGATATGATGTATTATTTTTCCAGGTTTTTATACATTATAACCATAACTACACGAAGAAAATACAAATATTTAATAAACGAACTTTTTAACATTATAATAGCAAGTATTACACATATTAGTTTTATAATTACTGAATTACCGCCCTCGTGAAGCATTTCGGATCCACAATAGGTCACTTATAAAATTAAGCAAATGTGTGTGATTCACCGGACCATCCGGCTGCGCGTTTTATTAGATTTATTGGGACTCCTTTAGATAAGCCTTGTGACATTGAGTCGTGAAGCGTGCTATGCGCACCAATTTCATCTTCAACGCCACATTCTTTCAAAGTCGTTTGTGAACCCACCTGTTTATGAGGGCGTGTTAAAGCAATTAACAAAACATCGAAATCTTTAGCACGTAAATTCGCTGTACGTTACATATAATATTTTAATATGTTAAAAATACACAATTCTTTACTGTCGAAAAATTTCGGAAACTGAAATAATAGTTGCGATCGGCCTGGTACCATGGTTTTCACTTTGTCCGGAACACGAATTATAACATTATCACGATTAAACAATATTTTTGATAATCTAAGTAGGGTTAAGGTCTGACAACGTTGACCGGAACCCAGTGCCATTGATAAAAGTGATTTTTTAGATAATAGTTCTAATGACCTATTTTCATAAGGGAACTGTGATTTTAATTTAGCGATAACAGGTTCTGGGTCCTAGCAGTGGTCATATCTTGGCTTCGGAGGTTTTAAGTGACCCACACCTCTACAAAAACGTTTAACCAAAGGACGGTTGCCAATTTCATTACCGGAAATCAATGAAATTGCACATCTTGATGTATTTAGTGATGAGTAAGAACCGACCAGCTTCATCTCTTTCGCGAGAAATTCCAAAAACTGGTGTGCTGAAGGTTGGAAAACAGTGTAATCATGTTTCTGACAGAAAATCTTAAAGGCCTTGTATATTGTTTGATCGAAGAATCGGTCAACGAAGCTAATAATGTTTTGATTGCTGATTCTGGAGCTTGTCGAGCTTCGAATGCTTTACTGATAACAACCTTGCCACCAGGAAAAGGCTCTTATATGCTGGGTGGTGCTTCCTGAGAGGAGAAGATAATAATGACTCAGATGGCGGAAAGAACATAAGTTTGGATACAAGTAAACGCTGAAACAGAGGGAACGATGCTTGTGAAGGTCACCAAGGTATTACAATAACACCCTCTGCTTCGTCATCAATAATTTTTCTTAAAATTCTTGAAATCAAGATACACGGAAGAAACGAATAAAATGTAATTCTTTCCATGAGAAGGTAAATGCATCTATTACCCAAGATTCAGGATCTGGAAACCAAGAGGCATACAGAGGACATTTATTATTCAATATGGAGGCAAATAAATTGACTTCAAATGGACCTAATTGTAATTCCATTGTAATAAAAACTTCGTTTGATAATGACCATTCCGTATCAACATCTAATCTCCGGGATTCTAAGTCTGCTACCGTATTTTCCGATGAAGCGATATAGGAGGAGAAAATAATCAAATTTCTTTCCTCACACCACTGCCAAATATTTCTGTCTAAAGTTGAAAGGTGAGGATATTGCACAGAATCAAATTTATTCTGATATAAAAGTGCTGTAGTGTTATCAACTCTATGCAAAACTTCGCAATCATGCAAGTCCTATGTGAAACATTTCAATGTATAAAAAGCAGCTTTCAATTCTAAACTATCAATATGAAGGCGTTTATATTTTTCTGATCACCAACGATGGGTTCGTTGACAATTATAGGATGCTCCCCAGACGGTACGAGATGCATCAGAAAAACTTTGACAAACACATTTGCCTATATATATTGGGTTACGTTGTTCATAATTCCTCAATACTTTCTGCCACCAATCGAAATTGCTGCAATAAGTGCTCGCAATTTTTCAGTTTCGAAATTTTTTGTATAAAACATACCATATCTTACTGCAGGGCAAACTGAAACAAGTGAACCAATCACACTAGCAAATTCCTGAATAGAGGAAGTGCTTTTACTCATAAATCCAGGAATCATATCACTTCGTTTCTTTCGTCTAGTGTCGAGGATTTATATTGTTTGTTGTTCTGAATTAAAGATAAAACCCAAATAATTTATATTAGTAGTATTTGTTATTGATAATAAATGAGCGTTCACGGCGTGAACTCTTAGTTGAACTCAAAATTGAAAATTCATTCAGATAAACAATTAACTCGTAACCTTTTTCACAAAAGGCTGATGTCACTGGGCGAATAATTTTAGTAAAAATATACGGAGTAGTTGAGAGACCAAAAGGTAAAGCTTGGAATTCAAAAGTCTGACATTTTTATTGAAAACGTAAAATTTGTTCGTACTCGGATGAATAGGAACCAGAAGATATGCATCTTCAAGATCAATTGTTGCCATATATATATTAAGTAGCATTAATTGTATAACTGTCCGCCAATATTCCAGCGTAAAATGTGGTGAACTAATAGACGAGTTTAGATCTTTCAAATGTAGAATAAAATGAAAACCATCTGATGATTTTTCTTTTAAAAAATAACGCGATAAAAACTGAATTGCCACAGAATCTACTTTAATGATAGTTCTATTTCTACATAAACGTGTTGTTTGCATGGTTTTGATGCAATGAATTTGGAGATCTCATCGGTTGCTGTTGAGGAGTCTGAATGATTGTCTTAGGCGCTGGTTTTTTCTTTACAAGTTCCAGCGCTGTTTTTTAGCAAGCTTGAGCACTTTTAATTTTATTTGCAAAGTCAGTGTCATAAAGCCATTCATCGACTGGTGAATTGTCCGCAATGTTTTTATCCACTAAGTTTAACGTCGGATTAATAAAAGCAAGACAAGCCAGGGATAACTTGAACTGATGGTCCGCCAGAAGGTGAATTCCGTCGGCCAAGTGTTGCAGAACTGAATCAGTATTTTCTAAAACGCCTGTTTTATCTTAGGCTTCGAAAACTCGGTCATCGCGACACCAAGAGCATCTAGGCAAGCTCTGATTTGAGCATGTTTTTGCACATGATATACGTCACGCTTGAGAATATTTGTGTGAGTTTTTAATGCTGGGAGAAGTTCTCGATTAATTTTAGGTGCACCTAAAATTTCAGCGTCACCCTTAACCTCATATTTTGACAGCAGTTGTGAACAATACATTTCTTTCAACCATCGGGATTGGTTGCACAAACAAAGTCGAACAAAACTGGTGTCCATGAACACTTATTAATCTGCTGTTCTTTTGGTCGGAAATATTTCGCTATAGCTGTATTAACATCCGAAGTTTCCACAATTTTTGGCATCTTTTACTGAACTTCAACCTCGTCATTAAAATTGACAGCTCGGTCGTCGAAATTAGATGGGTCTTCTAAAGTAGAAAAAAATAGTATAGTAGTATGTATATTCATATGTACCAAAAGAGAAATTCATAAATATTTCATAGAGCCGTAAAGACTTGAGTCAGCTGTGATCATTCTTTTCAAATTGCTCGAAAAAACAAGTGAATAGGGTCACGGAGAGATCACCCCTGGTTCACTGCCCCGGTTTTATATTACTATTATATTTATACTCAACATAATTAAGTAATTACGTTCGTTTAACTAATAAAAATGCAAAATATTACCATAAATTAATTTTTTCGTTATATCTCTTATCTCTATAATTCTAAAAATCGATTGTGATTACCGATAATTCAGTGGTCCTTATTAGTTTTGACGAATTTATTGTAACAACTATGAGATTATGAAGTATGTTACTAATTAAAAGTCGATAAATTTCTTTAAATATACTGCTATTCAAACCAAGCACTATGAAAAATACGACAGCTTTCAATTCAGAAGAGTAACTAGTCCGTTTTTTAACACATGCTACATCGAAACTTTTTGTTTATATTTCTTACAATATAAACTACTTAATGCGTTTCATTAAATTGGTCTAGAATTCATTTTCTTATTCGGACCGATAATGAAGAAAGCTGATAACCAGTTGATTGCATCAAGGGACATGAAAGCATCTCGACGAGCCATAGTTAGGTATGATTACCCGTACTGAAATGCATTAATTTATATGTGAATAAGGCACTATTTCTGTGATGGAGAGTGCCAAGTAGTTGAATCAACCATCATAAATGAATGGTAGATTTGTGATTAAAAGTTTTCATTAGATGCTTTCATAGCGGCCAGAAGACGTCACATTTTATTAAAGTTGTTAGAAAAAGTACAGACAAGTTTTTAATTTTGTTATATATGACTCTTCTTATCATTTTTGTCTGAATTTTTGTTTTAAGTACGCCACACGTAAATATTCTAACCTACACTAATTGTATCGATTTCGTTTGCACATAAGTTTAATGAAATATTTTCTATATGAAAACAAACAGTCATTCATGTTTCATGTATTTGATCTTATAGGTTGATATTATCACGCTAAAAAAATACAATACTAGCTTACATTTTTCTCTTCATTGAGACTCCATTTTTTCACGAAATTTCTGTTTCTTTAGATTAAAATATTTGGGGTTTATCTTTCATGTTGGAATCAAGTGGTTAAGGGAGTGTTCCAAAGTTCTGTCCTTGGGCATCTTCTCTTTTCTATATTTATTAATGATCTGCCAAGGCATGTCGAATACTATAGATATCTTATCTATGCTGATGACCTTCAAATTCATCTTCATGGTCCATCCCCCCATTTTTTGGAGATCTTGAAGCTGTTTCTAAAGATACTGAACGGAATCACCAGTGGGCCAATATCAATCGCTTAGCAATAAACCCTTCCAAAACTAAAATTATGATTCTAGGATCTTCTTTTTACAATAGTCAAATAAACATAGCCTCACTCCCTCAAATATCTCTATATAATACGGTCATCCCATACGTGTAGTCCACTAGAAACCTCAAAGTGATGATTGACTCTACCTTATCGTGGGATTAACAGATTTCATTAAATTCTCGTAAAGTTTGGTTATGCCTCAGACGTCTCAAAATCATTCGTGCCCTCATCGGTATTAATGTCAGAAAACAATTGGTACTTTCATTGATCACATCTCATTTTAACTATTGTTGTCTTCTTTATACTAATTTGTCAAGTGAGCACGAAAATGAGCTGAGAGTATGTTTCAATTCATGCATAAGATTTATCTTTGAATTGTGGAGGTGCGAACTTATTTCTTTATTCATCGATAAGCTCAAATGGCTACAAATTCATAGTCATTGCAACTATTTTTTGGGTAGTTTTGTCTTTGACCTTATCGAAAATGATGGTCCATCTTACTTAACACGCTTTTTTCTTATGAAATCAGTTAACAATGTCAGAGATCGAGAGATCTCTAACAATCAGAACAATGTTTCGACAACTCGTAGTACCTTTCTGTTTCAAAACCTCGATGCAGGAATCTTTTATTGTCCATGCTACCTCCTTTTGAAATCTATTACCGAAATATGTTCGTCGATCAAATAGCATTTCGATATTCAATACAAATCTTTATATTTACTTACTTAAGCTAGAAAGCGTTTTATCACACTAATTATTGCATATAGTTAATAGTTTATGGTGAAATTAATTATATTCGTTTTACGCAATATTTTCATTTTTATAATGTTCTGAAATATTGCTCTTATTTATATTCCTTCATATTGATATTATATCCTTTATGTATTCAACCAAGCGGGTTTACACGAGGTACAAGTTTTGTAATAACGATAATAATAATAATAGTAGAATTTCTAGTTTTAAAATAATACACGATTTCAATATGTGTTCTCGTTGATTTTAAATGAAAATATTACGTGTTTCTGATATGATGATCTTGCTTATAGTAAAAAAATGAACTGATTCATTTGGTGACATAAGTTTACTGAGAACAAACCTACCTTGATACATCAACGGAGTGTCATGATTTTAATGATGTATACACAAATTATATTTTCAACCTGTTGTTGTATAACTGCAACTTCATATTCTAAATAGATTATTTATGAATAACACTTTTTTTTCCAACTGTTATTTTGTACCTTTAACATCAATTAATTTGATATAAACATTCAATATAATTTTTTCCAAATATTTATTGATAAATAAATTTCCGACTTAATTTGATTCATATAATTTTTGTTTGTTTTCATACGTTGCCTAAAAAAGTTCAATGCGTGTTAATAGCTCAAGTTTTTTATAATTATGTCTTTGAAATATTATAATATTAATTTTTAGTCTGGAATATTATTGCTCTTAAAAAAACTCTTAAAAAATCTTAAAATGAAAGTAAACATTCGTGTGACTCATCTATTTATGCTGCAAAGAAAAACCCCTTCAAATGACTTGCACTTTAATTTCCAATAAATTGCAAGATATAAAAATTAATATCTACATTCTATGTAAGCAAGGACGCGTAGTTTTATGACCTGTCGCGGCAGTCAGTCTTTGTACCGCCCTTCAATGTTTAAGAGAAATACGTTATAAAATGGTATTGTACGACAAGTAAGCTTTCGAGATGGATTATAATGTACTGTTGACGCTTGTATTATGATTTAGCAATAAAATATTTGAAACGCCTTCTTCTATTTCATAAGAGAAAACTCTCTTAAAACATTATGACATTTCTTATAACTATTTAATGCTAAGCATTACTGTTTAGCAATTTTTCAGATTAAATTATTTGTTTTTCACTAAAATAAATTTGATAGCACATAAAAATAATTATTTACATTCTAGTTTATTTATTTCGTCCACTCAAACGCCATAATTACGTCATTTTTGAAAACATAGTTTTTCTTATTGATTTTAAGGGTTCATTTTTAAAAATATTATTGCTTTCAAAACACGATGATTATGAATCTCATAACATATATGCTGAATGTGCTATGAAAATGAATACTGTGAAGTTCTTAAATTATGTGAAGATGTATTCTATCATAGCATATATTATGTGTTTAAGCGATCAGTTGACAACTTTTTATTTTAGAACTATGCAGTATTATAAATTCTTGTTAAGAGTTTTTATATCTATTTGATTCTTTATTACGAATATATATGCCTTAATGCTGCATTTAAAATCGTATTGTGTGTAATATATAATTCATTATATAATGTTGTTAATATTTCAATTTCCTTATATTTAATATGCTTAAAACTTTTAATTAACACATTTTATAAATTTTTTATACTTACTATCGTTGGTCCTGATTTTCTTTCTTCATATAGATTATAATTATAGCAAAATTGTTGGAACATATGCCTTAACAATTAGACTTTCATGAAAGAACATTTCCGAGGAATTTGACATATATTTCTTTAATATTTGATACCGAATGACATAAATGAATCAGTGACGTTCAACGTGTGTTAATAGTATCCATAAGAGTCACTGCTATAATAAAATGAATAATAAAGCTGTAGGTATATTATTAAAGAAGCCCCAAGCAGTGCATAAACATTGTTGCGTCTAGTTTTCAATACTCAAATCTGTTTCCTTGAAACAATTTTTTCATACGTATTTAGTTCTTATTTAACAATAAATATTATCCGAAATAATACAATCAAAGAATGTAGTTTAATTTTATAACTAAAAATAAATTTTTACTCATGTTACAATTACATTCTTACGATGTGGCATGCTTTATTTTTATTCTAAACTGGTTTCTATCTAAATTCGTCACTCAAACTGTGCAATCAACCACTAAAAGTGATTGATGTATTTGCGTTTTGAGGAAAACGTTTAATAGAATGAATTTTAATTACTTACATTTCAAGTTATAAACGCTTTGTTTTTTAATAAATTGCAAGTCATAAAAATTGATGTGTTCATTTGATCTAAGCAAGGATTCATGGTTTTATAACCTGTCGCGACTGTCAGTCTCCGTCGTCACGATTCAACATTTAGATTAACTGCGTTATAAAATTATATTCTGAAATGCGCAAACGTTTCGGATGCTATGAAATATACAATCGATGTTCATTTTATTGATAAAAAATCTTCTCAATACATTGTGTGTTCCACGCTAACGATTGAATTTTATGATGGAAAATCCATTGTTATTCAACATTATTCAATATTGAAGATTCGGGAAACTATAAAAAAAATGATCCGAAGAATGCATCCTCGACCTTCGGAAAATTAATTATAGTCTAGGAAAACAATACCTTTAAAATGGTATTAAAAATTAAAATTGTAAGCTAAAATTTCTTAAATTAGAATTTATGGTTTTATCCAGTACCATGAAGAAATACGTTCACCTATTCCTTTTATTACAATATGTATAAAAGCCTTGGGAAACGTTTTCATTAAATTATCTAATCCATTCGACTTTTATTTTGATATTTAATTATAAAAAATATTCTTATATTCCCAGAACTATAGAATAAAACCTTCTTTTTAGTTTTTTGTAAGAAATCTCAATTTGCCTTAATATGTAAAATTGATTTTTAATTCCTTTAAAAAATAATTATCATTAAGCGTTACTTCATTTAACTACAAGATTTAGCAAAACAGAATGTTAAATGTTTCTAGACAATTACTTGTTGCTTGTGCTTCTAAGTGTTTTACATGGTTACTTGAAATTTGAAATTTAAAACATTTTAACATATGATGATATATATGTATGAAATAAAGTTAAATGAGTCTTATTCATATAATTATGAGAAAAAAAATTGATGCTGATTATGCGGTAATCAATATAATTGAATCAGGTCTTATCGAAGAAGAAATGATAGAATTATAAAAAATAGCTATTACACTTTTTTTGAAAGTTGCTTCGAACGAAAAAAAAAAAAAAAAAATAGTTAAAAGTAATAGTTATTTCAATATCTTCTCATAACTATAAATGTAAAAAAATGAATACAATATTACAAAGTTGTAGAGAGACAAAAAATAATAAAATGAATTAGATTTTTAAGCAATTTGGACAATCAAAAGGGGAATTCATATCTAATCTTATATATATCTTATCTTATTCTTGTGTAGTAATAATAATATAATAGAAATAGCCAATAGATTCAAATTGTTTTTAATTATGTTCTATTTTTTGTTCTCTTATTTTACGTTAAAGATTATTTATAAATTAATTGAACATAATTTCCTTAAAACCATAGATATCTTACGTTACGGATATTGAAATAAAATCGTGTATCAATTGAAATTAAAAAAAATATTGTTATATTTTA
>JABFQD010006013.1:0-10174 GCA_022817045.1 Psix sp. ZL-2020
GATATTATAAAATTATTATTTTATTATATTATAATTAAATCATTGAACGATTATTATTTATAATCATATACAGGAAATAAATCTGATTATTCAAAGTAGCAAAAAAAAAGCTGTACTAAGATAATTAAAAATGCCATTTGAAAATAATTTATCATATATACCGAGAAAAATTTCAGGGTACAATTCTAATCTGATAAAATGATATTATTTTTGCTAGGCAAGTAGAGGCATTATAGTTTTTGTATTAAATGGAAACCAATTTTACTCTAACAATATAGTGAATATTGCTATAAAATTTATTTTAAAGGTGTAATAATTATTACACCTTTAAGGTTAAAATAGATATGACTCTTTATTGTACGGCACATATTTTAGCAATACAAATGGTTGAATAATTATAGGTCAATTTTGTTTATACTAACAGTATTTTGTTTCATTGCTATAAAAACGATTAAATGAACAATATTGAGTTAATATAAGAACTTTGTTTATTTTCAAAAACTAAGCAGTGACGAAAGAAAAAATGGTTTTATTTTCTAAAGTTGTAAATATTACGGAAAAGCGAGCAAACAGGAGTGAAAAATGACTGGCTAGTGCGGTGAAATAATGTTGCAGCGTCACGTTTCTCTTTGTTATATTCATTTGTTAGAATTCACTTATTAGTAATATGCTTTAATTTAATTCTGCGACTTCTTTGTTAATTAAGTAACAGAAAGTTTAAATTAGCTTTCTCTATAGTCTTTTAAGCTATGACTTGGGGAGAAAAGGGTCAACCCGTGGAGTGGCAGTAACACTGAGACTGGAGTTATACTGGCATTAACCAAAATGTTTTATCGCGGAATATAATTTTGACATATTACTTGAGCCGATCCTAAATTAACACTGAGTGTCGAACGCATAAAAATTTGAAAAGTTGCTTGTTAAATCGTGGGGAATGGATAAATAACAACACACTTGTTAATAACAAACTTTAGGTTAGTTTATTTAAATTGATACTAAATGACATCAATGGGATGACAGTTGCTTGAGTGGTTCGGTGGAGAAGAGAAAGAGTCAGTAAAAGTCGGGCTATTATATACTGGGGGTCAAGATCAGGGAGAGGGGGCTGGAAGATTCTAGAGTTCGGGATCTACATAGGTTAGTATGAGAGAGGTATGGGATACACGTGGATAATTTCAAAGTAAAAATTTTTATAAATATAACCAAATATACAATATTTACTCCCCCTTTTAAGTTGACTGTTTGAAAATTTATTGTGGTGAGTATCTTAATGGACGGCGATGCTGGTGATTAGATCTGCGAGGAGTGAATGGAGTCTGCGAAACAGATGGTATTCTCTTTTCAGGATTCCTTGGGGTTGCAGGGGTAGTTGGGGCTCGAATTAGTGCTGGTGTGACGGTCTTCTTGTTTGATTCTTGTCTGGGCCAAAACACGAAGGAACGTGCCATGCCCTTCATCTTGACTATCCCCAAGTGAGCTGGATGCAGGTCATTGAGGATGGCATCTCGTAGTGCGGGTGGAATGACTACTTGATGTTCAAACATAAGGCAGTAGGCAGGAAGAGTGTATTTGCCTTCAGGTGCTTTGTAAACCTAGTAGTTCAGATCTTAACCTGCTTCTAGAATTTGTACAATTTTGCCAAGGTACAAGTCTTTCCGGGTTTCACGAGCAATGGCTTTAGCTTTCACAGGTAGTTCTTCGGTCTGGTGGACTGTGAACAGATCAAAGTCGTCTAGTTCGTCTATCCCGAGGTTCTCGGCCCATGAGCGTCCTGAATTCTTCGTCAATTACGTAAAGGTCTAGGTTCCTGGTTGTGCCTCAAATGGTAATGGAGACAAGTGCCTTGCCGATGCAGTTGGTACGGTGGCCCGTGTAGCTGGCAAAGTTGCGTTCAGTTTTCTGAAATTTGAAATTTGGTTTAATAATGCATATTTTGAACCTGCTCCCTGCTCAATCATGAGCAGGGAGCCTGGGTCAAGCTTCATTTTGACAATGGTTTCCTCGATGATGACATCTAAAAGTGTCAATAACACAATTTAGGCACGAAACGTCACGTTTATTCTGTGCTTCGGAGGAAAACCTTGAAAGGGAAAAATCGCCAACTACCAAACAACATTACAAACAATTTACAACTAGAACGCGCGAGTATAAAATTAGACATGAGCTTGTTTCAACGGATTCCGGTGAAATCTCGGATGTCCGGTATGGAAGTGACCGCTGTCATTCCGCCAAGTTACAACCTAAAGTTAAGGAGGAGGGATTAACTTTTCCCTCCTCCATTACTTTAGAAAAACAAGGAGATTTTTCAGATATCGAAAATCTGTGCGGGCCTCAAAAAAGACACGAATTGCCAGGTGCGCGTTTCGAGCGCGCACCGAATCGTTCGCTTATGACCGGCCGCGTCGGTTTCTGGCTGGTCATTTTGTTGCGCGAGTGTCGCGACTCGGTGCTCGGCCGGAAAATGCATTAAACTACGACATCTGGAACGCAAGCTCCCGAAACGAGTTCAATTTTTTAATTAACTAATTTTACATCTCTTCATTTTGAACACTCGTCTCGAGATATTTTAGTTCCGCGACAGCATGATTCGGTTGGTCGAAACTGAAAAACACGCATAATAAACTAATATATTTTGAGTTTTCTCGCGTAGTAAATTACGTGATGAAATCGTCGCATCTCCGAAAGTGTGTGGACCACATCATCGGAATAGTCGATTCTCTTTTCGAATAGATTGAAAATGTGCAATGCACATTTTTAGCGCTGTAAATACTCAACACTTTCTCGAGCTGGCCGAAAAAAATACGCAGATTGAAAGTTGCTGTACATGTATAAAATAGCGTACTGATAGTTTGTGAAATCGAGATTAAGGTTTGCATAGAGATAAACTTGTAAATTCAAGAAGGCCCTACCATCGCGATTTTGACAATCATCAAAGTTAGTAACGTTTCTAGTGACGGAATCTTTTCGACCATTTCAAAAGCTTAGGATAATGAATCGCGGTTTTTCTAATTACGTCGATGTTTTAACAGTTTAAATATGCTTTAAACTGTTTAGTATACATTTATTTGAAAAATAAGTTTATTCATTGTCCTTTTTTAATTGAACTCGTTAACTTAAGCTTAGCAAAAAGCCTTAATTATGAAATGATAATCTTTTCAATGACTATTGCTGACTGATCACTTTTCGCGAGACTAGTTTGTTTTTATAAATACAGTCAGCTTTGTTGTACACGATACCTATCCTTTTGACTAAACGAATTTTAAGTGTAAACGTACGGTAATACTTTCATCTCTGACGTTCACCGGATAACCGTTTTGATCTACGATTTTTGCAACTAACCTGTCCAATGATTGGGAGATAACTGATCTTGGACTGGACTTCTAGGATCCTATATCCTGGTGGAACACTTGGAAAAAATTCATGAACAACGTGTCTCTTTACTTTGGTCACGTACGTATCGGTTATTCAATAGATTGTTAAATTTGATTGTTACAGAGTTTACCGAAAAATTTCTACGATTCCATCTCATACATGTTTAGTGTTTGCTAAAAAGAGTGGCTGATCGAAGCCCAAGAGGTGACCTATCGAGTCCCGCGGTCAAAAATCGATATTTTTTTCTCAAAATATTGAACACTTGAATGAAATAGATCCAGTTTAATACTGACCAATGCACTGAAGTGCTTTGAAAATATCTCAATATTCTTCAGTTACCAACTGCGAGTCGCTATAGTGATATCTTCGTTATCAATATAAAATTTGTTATTACCCTCCTCTATGTTTGGTATTGAGGTGAACATTAGGTATTCAACGAGACGAAGATAGTGTTTTTGATTAGAGTCTCATTTGAACAGTGGGTTATAATAAAGGTCTCGATTGCCGAGTCTGTACCATTGGGATTGAATGTTAACGAGTCCAGTGTCACATCTCAACTAATATTGTCACATTAGTGTCGATTATCACATAAGAAATTCATATAAAAATTGTGTTATAATCTTGGTATCCGTCACAAGTGTATTTCATCACGCTGCCGCGTCCGAGGTATTGGATCAATTCCGGTGGTTGTCTCAAGTTACCGAACCTGTCGAAGTTAACTACACAGTTTTTATTTTTGATGTACGCTACCTAGTGCGTTATAGGACTGATATCAATGTCAAAATTTATGACAACACGAATCCATGGTTCGTTTTTTGACAAGGTATCATGCATAAACCACCACAAAAATGAGGGATCTTCAATTTTTTACCGTATACCACTATACTAGCATCCACAAGAACACGCCGCGACAGCTTGATATTCAGTTTCTTATGAGATAAAGTCCTATGCCGACCTTGTAGGGTTTACAGTAGAGATTTTTGCCCATGGCAATAGCCTTCATGGTTTCGATGTCTCTTGCAATTTCGATTATTATTTTTTTTGCATCATTGGCATTATTGATAAATTTCAAGATATTTGAAGCACCGCCAGCTAAACTGCCCAAAGCCGAGAGTCCCACAAACAAAGGTATCAAAAAGCTTAACCCTTAATGCAGGCGATCGTCCCAAATACTGTAAAAATGACAGCTGTTTCTATGTGTGTGTGTGACCAATCAGAGCGCGCGCTCGTGATCACGTGATCTGACTCCCAGTGTCGAATCGGTGTTCTAGAAAGTCTAGTGTTGTAGGGTGCCATTGTTTGCAAATCATTGTTGTGCAATTGTTTATTAACCAAAATGGGCAAGAAAAAAAAGATCCGACCGTTGTCGGTAAAAGTGGGATCAAAAAAACGATAGCAAAAACAAAAAACAAGGGATTGACTCAAAAAGAATCAACCAAAAACAAAAAACTTGTCGACGCAAATCAAGTAAGTTTGTTTTGAATATTATTCAGCAGATTGTTTATATAAAAATGTTGTTGGTTTAAAGGTAAACAAAAACAATTTTGATGAACTATTTGTAAGTTAACAAAAGAATTAGCCTGTCACTGTCATGAAAAAACTGGAATTTGAATTCATAACAAACTTTTTTTAGCTAGAAATAAATTGGATTGACAAATTAAAGAAGAATGTTTCTCACAGTTTCGACGAAAAAGTTGGTCCAAATCATGATTTGCAAGTCGGATCGAAAGAAATGGATTATTTAAAGCTGTTTCTGGATGATGAATTTTTTAAGACAGTCGCAAAGACCATGAACGAATTCGCGAGAAGCAAAAATGCAAAATGGACGGAAACCAGCGCAGAAAAAATGGGAGCTTTTGTCTGTAAGATTTTTATACTACATTTTAAGGCTAAAATTTTAAAATAAATAATTATTATTAATATTATATGCATTATTATTAGGAATTTCAATCCACATGGGCATCGTTATTTTGAACGAAGCGTCGCGTTATTTCGAGGATGACATGGTCAAGTGTTCTGCGATCGCAGTAACCATGACCTGCAAACGATTTACGGAGTTGGAAAAATATTTTCATCCGGAAATCGGTGAGCCACGATCTGAAAACCAACAACCAGGTGATGATCGTTGGAAAAAAATAAGACCACTGCTGCGTGTCACCAAGAAATTCTCTCAACATTTTCAACCAGGAAAATGTTTGTCTCTCGATGAAGCGATGTTCGCTTTCAAAGGGCGAAATTTTATAAAGCAATACATGCCCCTCAAACCTACCAAGTGTTGGGTTTTAGCTGATAGCGTATTTGGCTACGTTTTAAAAATGATGATGTTTGGGGGGGGGGGGAAGGAAGAAAAACAATCTGATTTGTTGCTCGACGAACAAGTAGTTCTTGACTTATGCGAACATTATTTTAACAAATATCACCGCGTTTATTTTGATAATTTTTTTACTTCTGTGCGTGTCATGCAACAACTTTTTAATAACGGGGTTTACGCATGTGGTACAATAAGAACAAAACAGGCAAGGTTGGCCAGAACAATTCAAAGATCTTAAAAATTTGAAGCTTCAACCACAAGAGAGTAGGACCCTTCAATCTGGGAATTTGTCTGCGACAATTTGGAATGACTAACGAGTTGTTTTCGTTTTGTCAACTTATATGAATGAAAGGAAACAAAACGAAGATTGTGACATGTCCAGAGGTGATACAAGATTACAATGAAAATATGGGTGGGGTTGATTTGAGCGATCAAAAACGAGGCTACTTTAGAAATGAGCTGGTCAAAAGTTTAATTGGTAATTTTTTGTCACGATCAAAGCCGGTCAGTAAATCCAGAAATTGTGAGAGTAAAGAAATTGTAAATTCTTTGCCTCACAACATAGAAAAATTTTCAAACAATCTGAACGGTTATGGGTATGGCGCAACAAAAATCAAGTGCGAACGCAAAATGGTCGCAAAGTCGTAACTTCGTTTCAGCGCACGCAATGCAAAAAAGCTCTGCAAAAATCGATGCTTTTGGTTTTACCATAGCAGAATTTCGAATCACGATGTTAATGATTCAAAACGAATTAGACTGGGTAATTACAACACACTGAATGAAATTTAAGATTCTTGTATAAAAGCATGCTTTTTATGTAAATTTTCCATTTAAAAATAATAATGTCATGTTAAAAATGTATGTTAAAAAAACATTTGATATAATAATTTTATTTTGGAAAAAATGTACTCTCTTTTACAATTTATATCGCATTTTTATTGACTTGTTTATTTTTTTTAAATTTCAATAAATCATGATAAAAATGTGAACGGAGGGCTCCGAGTGATTTGTTCGGCCCTGCGAGAGCGCCGCCTAAGCTGTCACACAAAAAGAGGTTAGGCTGCATTAAGGGTTAAAAAAACATTGACTTTGTTGAATATCAGTATGACTCGTGGTACGCGAAATTTCGATTTGCCGCTCGAACTCTTGACAGCGACTCGCATTCTTATGAGTGCTAACTTTATAACATACTGTTAATATTCATGGCTTTTTTTGCATCATTTGCGATCGTTCTTAGGGCTACTTTTTTCCATGACTCATTCTTATTTGCAGATTTTCAATGCGTCCGTCGGTTCGATCTTATGCTCTTGCATAAACCTCGCGTTTACCAATACTGTAATCTCTGGACGTAACGCTTTACCAAGCGGTGCTTTACGAAGCTTTGTCTCTCTAGTGCCAAACTTCCACGATTCTATGAATACGCGATATCGTGCTCCTTGCATGCATGGTCGTTACAAAAACGTAAATAGTTCTTAGCTTTGTTACACGTATGTGTTTATTTCTAAACATGAATCTTATAAACGTGTATACCGATCATGTAAATACTGACATGTCTTTCGATGAATCTAAAAAGCTTTGTACATATTGCTAGAAGAGGAAAAAATTTGGATTTGTTATAATTGACTAGGATCGAGCCTTGAACAGTGGTCATCACAGAAATGGTTACGACTGCTTCATTAGCATTTCATGATGTTAAAAATTACAGCATGAAACGATTCCTCGAAGTTTGAAATGTTCTCTGTGTATAGCAACATGATCGATATACATATGGAAAAGAAACATTGAAGTAATATTAAAAAATTAGTGATGTGATTCATCAGAAGCATAAATTAATAAAAACTAACAAGTTATCAACGCAGCAGGCAGTATACGAGACCCTCTACCCGGTGTAAAAACTGCTTAAAATACAAGAGGACATATCGCAAGGTGACGAAAACAGTTTCACTTCAAAACAAGATTCATTTAAGGACGAGACATTTATAAATGATAACGATTTATTGTTCAAAACTGCTCTCGATGATGACAATTACAATGGCAGTGTCACTGAAGGGCATTCATGGCGAGGAGATAATGAAATTTTTTATTGAAAAAACAGTATTGTGTAAACGGTCGGTGCCGAAAAATCTGCACATCAAAAGATGCAAGGAATCTTACAATGCTACGTTTGAATTGTTTAGGGAAAATTACAGCGTTCACATGTATTCAACATACAATAGCATAAAGCGTCGATTTACAAACGCTTTTATCGTACTTTGAAGAAAAACATGTAAAAGTTCAAATAGCTAAATATCATCGACAGTTTAACGTCAACGTACAGTGACACGGTTCATCATGTTAATATTATAATGAAATAATAATGTTACCACTGATCTAATAATCACAATCATAATGAATCCATTGAATGTTACCACTAATAACCCAAAGACTCTATGTAATACTATTTATAGAACAAACAAATTGTCGTTAGTGACGTGAAATAATAAGTTAAAGATTGGTAACAAAGCTCGTACAAACAAGTTCAAACATGTTTTTGAAAAATGTTACACGCTAACTGGACAACTTAACTATTTACAGTTCCTTAGGTAAACCAATCATTACCTGTAACTTACCTTTTGGGAAAATACCAAAATCAGCTGATAAAAGGGTGGTTTTACGAGCAAGAATTATTAAAAGCGGAACAACCTAATCTATTCCTGATTGAAAAAATGTTGAAAGCAGCGATCATATCTATGTAACATGGTTAGGTTTAGACAATAAAGCGAATTCTTAGATCACTATAACTGATGTTTCAAATTGACTTTTGAAAAAAACCTAATGATTGTGATAATTGCAGAAAATCGTTTTTATTTATTATATCCTTATAATATATAAATTGGAAAATAAAGAGGTTAAGTAACAAATGAAATATTAATATATTTTGCTTTTGCTTGTTTGCTTATCAAGTCAATAATAGCGGTGAAACTACATCAACGATTCATCACGACACAGAGTTAAATTCAACGTGACTGTAGAAACAGCAAATGTGAGATAGTTCATGCACAATTATCTATCATCTACGAGTGATTGCATTTTGTTAAAAAGCACTGCATTGTCTTCAAAGGTAGTATCCGTGATGGCAGAAACACGTTGTAATCGTCATTATTCTCTTTGAAATATACCACCAATCTCGTGTCGAATCGTGTCTGTACCTTTTTCAAGCATGTTGTGGCGTATTGTCAATGGGCTTTCAATTTATTAAGACTGATTTGTGTTGGAAACGTGACAATTTTCATTGCTTCAAAGACGATTTTGGAAATCGAAAAACCGGTAACAAAAAAAATACATTTTCGAAATTAATTTAATTTTTATGATTCAAATACACAATAAATGAGCGCCACTTTATACGTATACAGTTTTTGTATATATATTTATAATGAAGATTATTTTCCTCACGGTAACGTTATTTTTTTAAGTGATACAATTGAATACTTGATTCTACTTGAAGCGGTGCTGTGAGTACACTGAATTCATTAATTGTTGCTAACTATTTTATGAGTAAATTATTAATAAAATAAGTATAAAAAATTTGGAAAAATTGAAAAAAATTGAAAAATTATAACGATATTATTATAATTATGGATAATTATATGTGTTCGGGATCCGAGATGCCGGTTGCTGACCTTTTGTTTGATATGTTTTGTGATTTATTAATAAAAATGTTTTTTATTCTATATTAAAATGTTTTAACCGCTTTCTTTTAGCGATGTTCCCTCTTTTCCGCTCCTCATTTCGACGCACTATGGCAGACTCTGCGCCCGAGCTGCGCAATGGCACTGCTTAAATTCGAACACTTGCCTCCAGTAACTGTCAAATTCAGTGCCAATTTTAGCTTCGACCGCGTCGGAGGCTCATTTTTCGCTGTCCTCAATGTGACAGCTATTTATACATGAGGAACATTTGTGACTACATGAGCCATTCCTGAGCTTTCTGTAGTTCTCTTTCCAGGGTACAACTTAGGTAGGCATTTCAGGGTTATTTCAACTCACGTTACCCTTCACTTCCGTGGTTACCTTTCCTTCATTTTTCTTTTAAATTCTGATTATCTGGCGTATGCGAAAATCGAATTCATCTTACACTATCGAGAGTATCAAATCGGCCGGTGTTCATCTATATTTAACGGGGAAAGGAAGACAAAAAAAATTTTAAGTTAATTTAATCAAATTTATTCTAACTGTATGTCTTGTATCGTCTACCCTTGGAGAATATCTTTTATGTGGATCAATTGCACAAGTATTGTCGTTGATACACGACTTTCTATAATCGTTAATAATTCAAACTTTCAAAATTAAATTTAATTTCGCACAAGTTGTGCATTTCGTTTTGATTCGAGCCGTGCTTATTTGTTGCGCCGATCGGATATTGGTGCTTCCTAAGTTCATAGGCTGAATTCTAATTTAATATAATTTTAAGCATCATTTTTTTCCGTTTTACTTTCTTATCATTGTTATCTGT
>JABFQD010006014.1:0-10174 GCA_022817045.1 Psix sp. ZL-2020
ACAAAGAATGCAAAAGAAAAAATGATATTAAAAACAGATTTTATTATATATTACATTATAATATGGTAATAATAATACACCATATATAATAATCATTAGAGATAACTATTATATAATATCTTTCTATATATAACTAATATATAATATAATATAAAGTCGTAATAGCTTTGACTAGTATAGTATTTTCTATATTGACCTAATCATGTCAGTCATTTATAAAATAAAATAACATAGCTGAACGTGTATATCATTTTTCAATGTTTGTCATTTTATAAAAATATAATGATTATATAGCTCTATTCTATAACATAAGAAATCTCAAGACTAATAAATGTTCGGGATAGAAGAAGCTTAGCAGGGAATCCGACAAGAACCCTTGAAGTATAGAACTTACAGGGTGGTCATAGTGAAACTGAAAAAAAAAATACTGGATCTCTTACAACCCATCAATGGTCATAATGACAGGACCCTTTATATGAATATAGCGACAGGCATTACAATAGTAATATACAATAGCCACTTACTGCGGCTATGTTCAGGGCGAGACTGACCTAATTTTGAATGTTATTAATATAAAGGGAATGAAAAGTCCAAAAGTGTCAAACATCTTGAAAATACATGTCGCTTTGAGGAAAAATACAAAAATACGTGTTCAATCTTTTTTCTACAACTTTTTGTTCATTCATATATTTTTTCAGTTTTGAAATCATTAATGAGAACCTTTATTTTGATCAAAAATTAAGTTTGTATTTAAGATGCAAATAGGATTTTTGTCTGAAATTACTTTGTTGTTTCTCAGTTAAAAATTTATTAAGTAATTAATCCAATGTTAGGGACAATGAGTTAAATTATGATATTGTTTATAAAAAGGATTTCCTATTTTATAATCATTGCGTTGCTAAAAGTACTATTTTTTAGAACTAAAAAAATGGCTGAAATAATCAGATATATATTTAAAGTTGTGCGGAAAATCCGATTATAAATAAATAAATAAGTTTCATGTTCGGTTGGATTCTACTTCATTACAGTACTAAGATGATAAGCAAAGCAGGTGAGTTATAAATTCTGAAGTAGTGACAAAAAATCTATTTTATGTCTTTCTTATTTTGATGTTTCGTAAAACTTGAATAATTATATATACAAATGGTATTCCACTTTCAACATAATAATAGACAATTTTCTTAGTGATGCTTTTTATGTTTGTAAAAGTATCAGAATTCGTCATTTAAAAAGCCATAAATATATTTAATTTAACTTATATATTCTGCGTTTCTACGATTGGACAACATTTTTTTTGGTCTTACAATTTATGAATTAGTACTTAATATTCTCTGTGACTATTTTGTTGATATATTTTTGCGGCATATAAAAGATTCGACGAATATGTGTTTTGAAATTATTGTCGAAATCAAATGAATCATCATTTCATAAACGATGGTATATTTCTCATAAAAATGCGCCCTTAATTGATTTCATCACACTCGAAAATATAAATAAAAACAAAGATAAAACATCACAAAGTTGTGTCGTTTTCAATTGGTTACTGCGACAGACATGTAATTTCACATTTAATGTTTCGAGTGTATATCAGAAAGAAGAAAAAAACATGTTTCGAAAACTAAATGTGAAACGATACGCACGTGTGGTTGACAGGTGGTGGAATATTCAACGAGTAGATGTAACTAGTTCTTTTTAGAGTCGAGGCACGCGACAAAAATTGTATATTAATTCAAAGACAGATGCTCCCAAAGAAATGTTTTTTTTTTTGATTTTGTTAATATATTATATAAACAAAATATCAAATCTCTTGTCATTTAATATTTCTCAATCAAATATTCTCGAACTTATAGAAATGTTCTTCACCTCCTCCACCGCCAAAATGAGAAATCGTGTTTTCACACACTTCCAATGTCATATAATTAAACAACAGAATTTCAACGCAGCTCCATAATCTTCATTCATATTTATCACAAATTTCGAGCACAAAAAATGCGGTCGTCACATTGTACTTTCGAACGCCAAGATTAAAACAAATATATTACATTAAAAAATCGCTGCGAAGAATATATGTACTAAAATACTTTATGTATTAAACGTGCAAATACTTCAAAAGAATATACCATTTGTCATGGTGATAAAGTCGTGTGGAATCGTTGATTAAAAAGACATCGATTTGAACTGACAATTTGTGCAAATTCGAGAACGATTTCACCTCGACAGATATGTTTGCACCGTGAGTTCAGGTTCGATCGAAGCGTAACGGGCCGTTGTCTTGAATGCGGGTATTTGGGGTGGAGGAAGGTAGTAGGTAAAAGGCTGGTAGTTCCTTCGGAACATCCCCAAAACCAGCTGATTACGAGCATTTATAAAGTACATTACTACCATTTGTATATTAAGCTTCCCACGCAGCTAAGAAATCTTACAATTTTTTCTTTACCTATTTTCATTTCCGTCGCTTTGGAATCATCGACAAACCATATTACAGTATAACATACCGTAATTCCAATTTACCGTACAGCAATGAATGTCTCCTTATAGAAATGCATACCAGTTAACTTATTATCTTATTATATATTATCTTCTAAAAATGGACACGTTTTTGTTTTCGACAAAAATTGGTTGCAAAAAGGAATCGCTGTTTTTGAAAGAAGGTAAAGCAATATCTGTCAAGTGAGAGGGATGATGCGCCAATGGAGATGCTGGGTTGAGTTATTGCGCGGAAATGCAATATGTCGAACACGGTAGGTCACGCGTTTATAGATAGTGAAGAACAGTCACGCATGCATGAATTGTGAAGCAACAATAGACCGTCGGAACGTTCGCTCACAATAGCCATCTATGGCCGGGCCAACAATCAAATCGCAAGAGAGCTATCAGCCCTCCCACCCCATTATCTATCCTTTGATCCGCGCTCTCGGTAACTCTCTCGTGGGGCGACAAACACTCCTGATTGCCCACCCTCTATGTTTAAACAGCCTCGAACTCTCGTGAACCTCGTGTTTAACAGACATTACTCCAGAGCGGCAAGAATCCCAGGCACCAGTTTGTTCATTGCTTATAATATCTTTCTTCATCCCTATATCTTTGCTTTTCTCGTTTCGAATCAAAGAACTTTCCTCCAAGCTTTGCACATATTCTAATTATAAGTTTACATATCGAACAGAAATTCGTGTCTTTTAAGCGTTACATTCTTGTTTCGCCAATTTTATTCGGAACCTGTGATATCGCATCCAAGGAAATGCAACAGCTAACGGACCATTTTATGGCCGGGCTAACAACCGTCCTTCCATTTTCACGCTAAAATGTTTCCATTGAAAAGCATAAAGACTGCTGACAGATTGTACCAAAGTTATTTTCACGTATTATTTGATTGTAAACAAGTATTGTAATTTACTATACATAGATCATTTTAACGAGCAATTATATGTTCATCATTATCAACTATGGCTGCAAAATGTGGTAGAATTAATCTTCGTCCTTTGAAACGGATTCTTCTCGCACGTGAGTTTTTGTGTTTCATGAAATCATTTTCAAGGTTATCTTATTCGAATGCTTCATAATGCTATAGTATATTCTAACACGTGGTAGGAAGTAATGCTTGAATTATTATTTAGAGACACACGTGTACGATACGAATTTGAAGAGAGCTTCAATTTGAAATGGGACAAAATGTAAATTTACTCAATTATATGACTTATGTTTGTTATTGTTAAAAAATGTTTAATGACTGTTCCTTAACAGTTTGGTCTTTATGTTTTCATTTGGTAGATTGATCAAAGTGCATTTAGTTTCTCATATTATTTGGTTCGAGGAAGTTATTGGAAGAAACTTTTTCCCATGTCAATGGTGCCTAGTAGTCTCATAATTCTGGGTGTTTAGATACTACTGATTAATTAATGGGCCTAATCAATTGATAAGAGAATATTATTACTCCATTATCGAACTCCATTTATCGAATACTGACATTATACATGTGTTATATATACCCTTTTATGGTATAATTTTATACCAAAAGGTATGAACTTATCTAAATTAATAGAGATGTTCTACGTTAATTTTATTTCGTACTTCTATTTATAGGTAAAAATAAGTCTTGCTGAAGTCTTGAAAATACAATAACAACAGAATACTGAATCAATATTTTGTATTATTTTATTTGTTTATTTTGGATCTATTGTTTATGTTGTTTATGTGATTTCATGCTATGTTGATCAAAATAAACTATGCATATTTTGTTTCCAAAATGGTTATTGCTGAGTAGTATTAAATACATTTTTTTGTCTGGCAAATTTCAAAATTTAACTAATATTTGTTTAAAAGACATACAAAACTTTTCATTAATAGTGTACGTAATATAAATGTAATTTTTGTTCTTCGTTCGTATATATAGAAATATATAACGTAGAGAATAGTTTGGAAATACACGTCTAAAAACATGTATAAACTGAATCCAATTTAGTTCGTTATCCGTCAATTAAATTTCATTGATATATCTTTAAGAAAGTGTCAAACTTAACAATCTCAATTTTTTAAATCAGTTCTTTAATCAAACCAAATTTATACTGCTTTTATTCACAGTTACAAATTCTATTAGTGTAAAGTATCCGAAAGTGTGTGAATCTTGTTATTAATTTGATAAATTGGTAAATTTATTGAAGGAAAAATTAATGATGCACGGATGGTTTCGTCATAAAAGCATTAGTCTTTCACGAAGTCCAGTAAAACCTTCTACGCAACAAAAACTACCCGACTTGTATTGTATTTCAATTGAGATTCATTTAAATCGGGGGTTGTCCGTCGAATTAATTTCAATTGACTGAAGACTTCAACGGAACAATAACGAAAAAAACTACAACTATATGTTTCTTGTGTTTACCTTCGAACCGCTATACTTTATTCAATATACGGGAGTATTTAAATTTTACGGAATTTAAAAAACTTATTTAGTATTTTATATACAATTTGTTGATATTGTGTACGTTCCAGCACCCGTATCTTCCTAGAGATACAAAACGCGTGTTCTAGTTTTTCTCTATAGAGAAACCAAAAAATACTTCGCTCCATATTTTTTCTTTTAGTCAATTTTTGTTTTCAATACTGCTTGATCATTTTTTTATTCATTAAAAGTAATAAACATTTCAAATATACATGTACATTTCGTTTGAATTCAGATTTTGTATCAAAACATAATTTAATTCAAGATACACAATTATTTTGCTTACAATTATTAATGAATTATCTGTATTATAAATGTTAATTTCAGTTAAAAAACCATGTAATCACTGAATAGATCGGACTCTTTAGGACCCTCAACGTATAATTAAATCGATAAAATTCCGCGATTACTGCTTAAATTGAATATTTTGTTGAATGATTCAATTCAAGCAATTTTGATCTTGCATTAGAAATGATCAATTTCCAAATCAATACATTGAATAAATCATATATAACAATATCTGACAAACACAAATTGAAAGAATTGAGGAACCCTTCCTGTGTATTAACAAATATTCTGTTCAATATTTGATGTGCCATTTTCACAGAGTAGCGATTACTCTAATTAACTCAAACATAAGTAACGTAAACGAAATATCATATTAACATGTCGGCTTTATTTGCTTTGTAATGTATTTCTGTGTGGCTGTGTTATAAATCCTGCAACTTTGCTCAGTTGTTGGAATGAAAAGGTTATCAGAAAATATGTTGAAACATATAGCGAGAGAGGGTTGGCCAGGTCTAACTGACCCTCTGTGTCAATATACACCAGAGCCAATAATCCTTTCAGTTGGATGTTCTTGCAAGCGTTAACAATTGATTTCCAAATGACTTCTTAATATAGAGCATGCGATACACCCGCGTATTTGAATGTCTTAATCTCCTTAGAAATAATCCAACCAACGGGATTCCGAACTCGGTCCCCCGTTGAATGGTAACGACAGCGCTTTTGTGGTTTTTCATTTTGACGTGACACCGCCCAATGAACAGCTCCATATTGTTCACTTCAGCTTTGAACAACCAACTCCTTACACACAAGTCGACCAGATTTTTTGATATCTCAGCACGCGCCTGTTTGTGAAAAGCTGCCGTAAAATGATGCTATTCACAACATCCTTATTCATTGTATTGGTTTTCATTATTGGTGGTCAATTTTGTTCATCTCTCTCGATCGTTATTTGGGAGATATTCACGACTATTGCTGAATATCATTATCACAAACTATTTTCCATTCGTGATATATGACTATAACATAAAGCCTCTTCGGAACAGTGTACACTTTTTTTCGTACAAAATGGATATTAAATTCCGCTATGGATTTAGGTAATGTCACAATACAATGGTTTAGAATTACAGCAATCCTTTTAAATGAGCAGATAGAGTGAGACAAATTAAGGTAGGCATATGAAGTCCATCGTTAATCGATAGATTAAGCAGATAATGAAAGACATGTCAAACGGCAATCACCCTCCATTATGTAATGCCACCCTCAGAGTTGCTCGTATTTGAATCGTGTGAACTCGCCGGAAAATATCTCAGTTGATAACGATGCTGATAGTCTGTAATAATAAATTATTGAGTATCAATAAATTCAACTGTTCTCATCAATCACTCGCATCATTACTGTTACTTGTTTATTTCCAGTCGATAACAATTTTTACCATTCCAAATTATTCCAATTTTTATTGATTAATCATTTCTCACTCTGCGTTTTCTGATCGATTGATAAATATCACACGTGTGATGAAATTGAAAACATTTTTATTCAATTTGGAGAATATTCGCAAATAAACCACGTGAGAGAATATATTTTTAGTTAGAGTGAAATAAGCGAAAGTTACAAGCACAAATTCATTGCTTTTGTGAAGATTTCATCACATATCATATCTTGTTATACTTACTTTTTATAAATGAAAGGAAGGAGGTTTTCAAAACGTGAATAATTGACTTGTGCGTATAGCATAAATTAAATTATAAAACAGGTTAAATATCATAATTTATTTATTTTATCATCAATTCAATGAACGTTTGTAGTATACAATCAGTCAATATTGAATTGATTTTTTGAAGCAAAATGTACGAAGCAAAAGGTCTTGAAAGAACAAAATAATTTGGAATTTATATTCAGTGAAAGTACGTACAACGTTATTATTTATTAAATCTGCTGTATAAAGAATCAACATTATTTATTCATTCATTTACAAGATTGATTTTCAAATGATTATTTTTCGAAATCGAGATTCCAGTTATATGTTTAATGTTTCTCATGAGATTCTAGATATTCAAACAAAAATTGGTTCCAACAAGAATAGTTTGCAAATATTAAGTATACTGCAATCTATATATTAATATTAGAAAGATATTATTTCTAACTTCCCTAAAAGCGTATTATTTTCAGATAACTGTAAGTGGAATAAGGACAGAAAAAGAATGGAAAATATCAGTAGAAAGAAATATGATACATCCTCATGTTTTTATTATTGCTATTAATTTGTAGAAAACTAAATGAATACAACTTTTATGATGTAACGAAACAATCTCTATATTACCTTTACACATAATAATAGTTTGAGATTATGGCAGAAAAATTGCAAATAAATGAACTGTTTTTATACCGCAAAACCATCCTTCTAGTTTGCAATTTCTACAAAAATGAATAATGACATTTCTGTAGATTTCAAAATGTAGTATATTTTTCGAACTGGCTGGTCTATTTCATGCGAAAATCAAATATTGAATTTGAATTGTCTTTGAACCAGCGATTGAACGCGTGTTTAAACATTCTCAATTGTCAAGTGTTATTACGATTTCATAAACGAATAAGTAAGAAAATCGAAATCGTCAATTGAAAAAATGATTAAGTCGTCCGATAGCTTATTGAAGGATTTCTCATAAACGTATATATAAGTAGTTAGAGTAAGGGTTCTGGTATGATTGAGTGTAAGCATGGATATACGGGTTCGTGCATATACCAACCCCCTGCAGAGATTGGCAATACGCTACTAGTGTATGCACAGACAAACCATAAGCATGATGCTCGCATTACTCGAGATCTCAATAGAAAGACTCGTGTGAATACGCTTTAAGTGCATGTTTTTGTTATTATATATATAGACTATATATCCAATGTGAATCAGTTTGGATGTTATTTGAATTGTATTTATGTGATGAGAAAAACTGTTTCCACAGACAGATATGCTGTGTGTTGTATTATTTCGATTCAGTTTGACATTTAACGGTCTATATTTTGTTTAATTTGCCACCATTTTGTTCATCAATATATTGCATTTAAAAGCTGCATATTATTTATTGATGTGTATTCGATGAAACAATTAAACTATGATGTTATTTTTTTTATAATTAACCTGAATTTATTTAATCGAAATTTTGAGTATGATAAGGTGATAACTGTTTATGGTTGTATGTATAGGTATATGGGTTGTTTGCGTTCATTTTTTCAACTTAAAAAATAAACAATTTGTATGCATTTTTCGAAAACTATTTTAAATGGATCGTAACATTCGACCATGTTTCTACAATTATATCACGTACAATTATTTGACAGTTCAATCTTTTCATTATTATTCATTATTTTATGTTGAGCATAATATTGAGTCTATTTGATATACTTGACATAAAACAAATATCACATGAATACTGTTATAATTGTATAAAAGTTGCAGTGTGAATTTGATGTAATTGCTGTGCATGAGATAAAATCGTATTTTGTGCAAATTCGAATCTGTAAATCTATGTAAAACAGAAAGTAGTTACTGAATCATTTTGAGGAAGTGTCAAGTTAACTGGATACTTGACCATGAAGTTCGACACGCGATCGTCATCAAAGTGCTTAAAAAGATTCCATGGTGGACACCTTTAAATGTCGATACTTTAATAATAGTGCTCATATATATCCTCAGGGAAACGCACTTTTAGCAAGTGTCAAAGCGTGAAATTTGCGGTATAACTGATAACATCAAAGCATTTTTTGTACTAATAATTTACATAAATCTGTTAAGAGACGTTAACGTCCGAAACGCTTCGGCCGGAAGCAATATCATTTTCCCTGACGCGACATTTATTATACGTAAACACGACCGAGAGATTTTCATACAATTATTCTTATAAATAGTTAACACAATTTAACAAATAACTTCTTATTTAGTAAATTGCTATTATCAATCTTTAATGTAATAACCTCAAGTTCAACTCAATTACTGTTAATTCTCTAAGTAATAACAACGTAGAAATGCAAAATGTCGAGTAAACGTTTTGAGAACATAACAAATTTTGTTTTATATACTTTTTGCACACGTTACAAGAATTTTTACAACAAATGAAACGTATTTTCCAAATTATTCAAATTATTGCAAATCGTGATTAATTTGAAGATTATTCGTTATTACACAATACTGTTTTTACCTATTTAAAAACAATAACATAAAATTGATCTTAATAATAAAAAGAATATGTATATTTGATTTGAAATAATTTATTAATTATGATTCTAATCAACAAAAGTTAATATATCATGAGGAATCAAATTTGTGGACATTCCGTATTAAACCATGTTTATCTGTTGAGTGTCATAAACACAGCCCTTGTGACCTCGCATACTGCCTATTGTTTCGGCATACGTATAAAGCCACAAAGAGCTTCCGCTTTAGTTGATGTATATACGAATACGAGAACGAACACAGAGAGCTGTAGTTCTACATCTATGCGAGTTAACTTAGACCAAGTCAAACTAAATATCTCACACAGAGCTCTTCTATTTCTAAGCTTAGATGTTTATCATTGAGAACCAGAGATGTTAGCAAGTTCGTAAGTCGTTCAGAAGTTGACATTCTAACGCAATATCTATACCGAATGTTGTGATTGGTATCTTAACAGTGACCTTACCGGTCTATTTATTAGACAAAAAAACTTCATTCAAATACCAGCAATTTCAATTGATATTTTATCAATATTACACTCACTATCACAGTTTTCAACATAACGAAATTCGTTCATGGAATGTGATCTTGTTTGACTAAAAAATAATTTGTCCTTTTTGAACAATGAGTTTTCGTTTTTGACCAGATTTTGTTGAGTAATGATTTGTTCGTTTTGCCAAGTGAATTATAGTTCTTTGACATAAAATTATAATTACAGTTTTATTCTATTATACGGATTATTG
>JABFQD010006015.1:0-10172 GCA_022817045.1 Psix sp. ZL-2020
AAAGAATAAATAATAAATAAATAAATAATATTTTCAAGAAAAAATTAATAGGAGTAAAATTAAGCTGATTCATGAATAACAATATCTTTAGCTATTTCTATTGTTTCACTTATTACATTTAACTGCATCTGCGTTGCTGTTTCTTGAGTTTCTAACCATTTGTAACATTTTTGTAGCATACTTAGGGCTTCTTTTGAATTAACAACTTCTGTATTATCGCATTGCTCAACCAATTCAGAATCTTCAGGTGTTAGTTCCTCTGTTGAATCGTTTCTCTGTATGTTGTCATTGTTTGTCACAATATTAACAATAGTATTGTCATCTAGTTTTTCCCAACCTACATCGATGCTGCTATCATTATGAATCCAATTGTCATATCTCTCCAAGTCTGTTCTATCGATGCGAGACACCTTTAAATTAGTCAGATTTTCGGATTCACAATCATTACATATCTCACCTTTTAATAAAGGATCCCATACTTTGTGTAATGTGCTGCTTTTTACTTCCCCCCCATGCTGTACCTATCATTCTAAAGCAATCGCAAAGAGTTAATTTCTTTAAAAAATTATCAAACTGCTCATCTTCTGATCTTTCATCACCCAGACAGAAACTCCGCATAACGTTCTTTTTATGAATTTTTTTTAGCAGTTGCTATTTCCCCCTGATCCATAGGTTGTAAGATCGCTGTCACATTAGGTGGCAAATGAATAATTTCATAATTATTATGAATATTACTTAAAACATTTACATTCGGGTGACTAGGTGCATTATCAAGAATAAGGGGTACTTTCCCACTTATTCTATGCTCGGCTTAATATTGTAGAATCTGCGGAATGAAATGGCTTTCGTACCTAAAAATAAATACAAATATATTTATCTTTGTACATATTCATAAATATATGCTTATAAATTAATAAAAAGCTTTTGTCAAACTGTTTAATAAAATACAATTGAATAATTTAATATAAGTACATAAATAAATTTTTAATAAATAATCCTAATATTAAAAACGACATACATATTCATATATATTTTTCTTCTACCTTTCTACTACCACTCTGCAAATAAGTAACGATCCATCCATGCTTTCTTTTGGCTTTTGTAAATAACTGGTAAATTCGTCACATCTTTTAAAAAACGTGTTTCGCAGATTTTCCTATCGCCAATTACGGTAATTTATGAGAACCTTTTGCATTCGAACAAAATGAAAATGTTATTCTATCTTTGCATTCTTTTCTGCCGTACACCGATGTTTCATCACAACAAATTAATGCTCTTGAAAGCACAGCATGCCATTGCAGACCACAATCTTGCAGACCAGTTTCATCTGCGTTGTAAATTTTTTGCAATAATAAGCCTTCACTAACAATCTTTTGTTTCAAAATTTCTCTAAAATTATTAACAGCGATTTGATCTCGAGAAATTTTTTCAC
This sequence comes from Psix sp. ZL-2020, assembly GCA_022817045.1. Lineage (NCBI taxonomy): Eukaryota > Metazoa > Arthropoda > Insecta > Hymenoptera > Scelionidae > Psix > Psix sp. ZL-2020. The sequence continues at coordinate 1,433 of JABFQD010006015.1, forward strand.
CTTTCATTGCCCGCTCATATATTCCATGTCTGTGTTTGAATTTTTCAAGCCATCCATTGCTAGCCAGAAAACAATTTAAAAATTATACTATATAAAAATAATCACATCTATAAAAAAAACTTTACGTATACGTATTAATAATTAAGAAACTATTCATGTTTTTCTATGATACATATATATTTCTATTGAAGATTTTAATATATACAAAATTTAATGTTAAATAATTATACTTACTTTAAAATCTGGAGAACCATTTAAATTCTCATTATACATGCGAGCTTTTTTTTGAAAAAGTGGTCCACTGATAGGTACGTTGTGAGCCGTTTTTTGGGAAAATCACATGAAAAAAGCTTTTTCTAAATTTACATTACTGCACGATTTTGTAGATTTTCTTTTACTTAATGTTAAATCTTTTGCATTTTGAACGATGTCACTTTGAATTTGTTTTATAGATTTCACGGTTTAAATCGAAATACCGTATTCTGACATGATTGCGATTTTATCATCACAAGTTTTCATTTTTTTTATTATTTCATTTTTCTTTTCGAACGTTAAATAATTCATTTTTCTTTTATTTCTCATTTAATTAATATTAAATTAAAATTCGCAATGAAAGGATCCTAATTTTATACGCTACTGCGTTTAATACAAAGCTAACCTAACCTAACGATCGCGCTATTGAAAGAAGGGGGATGGCGCTATGGCGAACCTATGAATCGAGGGATTATGAATCAAGGTTCGAGTGTATTTTCAAAAACTCATTCGTGTGAGAATTAGTTTCGCTATCTTCAAACAGAAGAGATCGCAGTATATCAGTCGTTTATTTCCGTTTCACACAAGAAATAATGCTGTGATCCATTGGTTGTATTTCGGCAGTTTTATTCGGATTAAGGTATAAAATACGACAATTTTGATCAATTGCGATTAATCGATCTAATGGGGGATTATCCAGTAAAAGAAGATATTTTTCGTTAACTGCACCTTTGGATTTTACTTCAGGTAAAAATATATTTTGATACCAGTCGGTAAATATAGAACGATTCATTCAAGCTTTAAGATAATTTCTATAATGCACTTGTAAATTGTTGATTTCAGTCTTACTTTTAAAACACTTAGGTTTTTTAGCCTTATCTATGACCATTAGTTTAACTTTACGAGTGCCAGTTGCATTGGAGTAGGTCATAACAGTAACCATATGTTAAAGAAACATATTACGACTAAATGCTTACAATGAAATGATTTAACGAATTTGATTAAAATTAAAAATATTTATTATGAAAAGTTAAAGAAAATATAAAAACTAGATTTAAAAATGTGCTATATTTTACTTGTCTTTGGCCATTTTACGCCCCGGAGTTTCTTTTTCGTCAGCTTTCGATGCTAAAATTTTCATTGGCTAAGCCTTGTGATTTAGCCCGGTTTCATCGGTGTTGTAAATACACTGGTCCAAAAAAAAGCAACACCCTGATTCGGTCGAAATTTTACCAGTTTTCAACCCATCCTATCTTCCGGAATTTTTATAAAAAATGGTTCTTTCTAAGGCCAAATTGAAGCTTAAAATCTCCTCTTTAAGAATATCTTTAAAAAAAGTTATAAAAAAATGGGTATACTGCGTGTAAACAACCTGTAAACGTAAAAAAATTTTTTATCAAAATTTTTGCCAACTTCGAACGTGTACACGGGAAAATATTGTCACCTAAACCCATATTTTTTATCTTGGATTATGAAAATCTATCATTTTCTGAACAAAATGAAAAAAACATTTTTTTTTTTTTTTGATGAAAAATGACAAAGTCATGGCCAATCAAAAATCGTACTGCATTTTCGTATTTTTTTTCAATGTTATTGTAAAAAATGATACTGTCTTAGATAATTGATTGATTGATTGATTTGTTCATTAAACACAGTCGGAAAACTGCATATGAAAAAATGTTATAACAGGCGGAAAGGATTTTTTCATGGGAACCAGTTTTGTTTTTTAATTATTACGGCAATATCTTAAAACTTGAGAAATCTTCATGCTTATAAAGCTGTCGTGCATGAATTATTTTTGTAATAAAAAAAGTAATGAACGGATTATAGTAATTGGTAGCAACGGAGAAAGCGTGAAAAACATAATGTGTTAAATAAATAATAAATAAATATTATCAAAACAGACTCTTGTCTTGAATTGTTTATGTTTAGTTTTAATCGTCGTTATGGAGATTCCAGAAAATAAGATTTCACTACCACTTTAGCGAGTCAACTATTTAAAATGAAATATGATAATTAACTAAAAGAAAATAAAAGTTTTTGTTTTAATCTAAGAGTTTGTTGTCAAACGATGAACATATTTGTAATTAATGTACCAAAGAAACTTCAACGGAATTTAAAAAATAAATACGACTCTTCCTAATAATTAGAAAAAGTCGTATTTTCATTGACTATTGATATAGAAAATAGAAATAATCAGTTATTAACATATGACTGAATATTTCCCTGTACAAGGATCTCAATAATTTTTATTTATATGAATCATTTGTTATGTTATTCTTTATTTACGATTTGATTTTTTTATTTGAATGTATCGGTGGGAGATTTACCCGAATATAAGGACAGTTTGTTTACTTCGAGTATTCAGCTCAAGGACCAGCTTTGTTTTATTGATGTATATATTTAATTTAGTAACTGTATTCAAAAAAAGTTAAACCGTAATTAACTTTTTTGTTTTCAGATATCCTGAAAACTCTTCTGAAGGCTTAAGACTAGTCAAATAATATTTTTTTGAGATCAGATTACAGTGTATGACAATATAAATCTCCGAAATCCAACCCTCTGACAGTAATACCTATATATATATATGGTTCATCAGCAAGCCCTTTTACCTACGGAGTTTTTAATGAAATATATTAACTGTTGATCCAAAAATTATCTGCGTTGCTTCACATTGTATGTATAACTTTCTTAATAATCTTCTTATATTTACCTCGTTTCATTGAATTTTTTTTGATTCGTATATTTAATCAAATGCTTTCTCAGTTTTTGTCACTCAGAAATGTAACTCAGAAACTTACGAACTTATCGTTTCGTCATACATTTTTATTCATAACGTCTTATAGAGTAACATAGAAATTTGCTACGACTTTGTTACTATATCCATCAAAGATATAAATAATATTTCTTCGAAAGTGATGTATACTTTAACTATACTCAGAGCTATTTTGTAGGTTCCATCACTACTTTATTAATTTGGCATTTTGGAGTCTAAAAACAATGGAACAGTGGTCCGAAGGGATAAAAGAATTAGGCAGTGAAAAGTTTTCGGTCCTTTGTCAAACATATAGTTAACCGAGGTTATAAGTAAGTAATACCCATTCTAGTAATTAATGCAAACGCTTCATTAAATATCTAGATCACATGAAATCTCTGTTATTTATTCCCATTTAATAAGACGATTTTCAAAACAATAGAAATATTTTGGACACTTTATTTCAAAAATTTCCTTGGAAATACCGATTCTAGTTATATTTAATAAAAAAAATAATTTGATAATTGAATTATTCTTACGTTGACCATTGACAAAACTAACAATTTAACATGTATAATTGATGTACCGAATTCTTGATTCAATCCATGAGGTATTAAACGAAGCAAAGTTTAAACATTGTTCTGAATTTCCAATATTGGTCAATTATAGTATGAATTGCATTAGATCGGAATCGTTTTTCTATGTATGTATTTTTAACTACACTGGCTCAAAATTAGCAAAAACATAACGATGTGGTTCGGCACTGAAGTCAACAAAATTTTGTGAACTATTGTTTTAAAATTTTTCTATATCTTGTTTGTTATGAAATTTAATGAAATTTTCCATTAAATGGTTTTGATTTGTCACACCGAATATACGTTATTGCGGTGAAAATTACATTTATCCCTACTCCATTTTCTTCATATATAAGATCGGGTGTAATTACAAAATGCTTCTTGTTATTCTTACTTTTATTGTTAAAATTGTTTGATCATGATGATTTTGGCCCTTTGCAATTCACTTTGGTTAATATGTTTACTTTTATTTTACTTGGTCTTCGAGATTTCAGACACTTGAATTTGGCTAAATTTTATTTCGATGAACATTGGAGTATATAATTTTTGTATTTGAATTATATTTTTAAATTCATTATTATTATTAGAAAATTATTTTATATCATATAATTATTTAAGAGTTATTATTTAATAATATGAATCTTGGGCGAATCTGTCAATATTCCAGAAACAACGAAATTTTTATATGAATGGATAGTGCCGGCATCAATTGTACCTATACCTGAAACTACAACATTGGTGATTTACGCTGAACTTATAAAGACGAAACGTAATTCGGTTCCAGAATCAATAAGTATGCATAATTATATCTCTTTTCCGTCACATCCGTTTGATGTTTTTGCTTGAGAAATGCACGCATCAGCGCGTCTCAAGACAAAATTTCTTAATTCTTAATAACCATGCTCGGTTTTTTTGGATCCGTTAAGAAATGATGTTGAAACTTATCGCTCTTAATCATCTAATATGCTGTCGTCAAAGTTTGTCTGAACCATCGCCAAGAATCATTCGCCCCACGCGCTTACCTTTACATCTAAGTCTTCAATAGGCATAAGGTGCTTCGTTGAATATGCGTTCGTACAAATGATTAAGGCAAGTGACTGCTCGGATGGTCAAAAGTGGTTACATGGGTTTGGTTTAAAAGATGCAAAATATCATAATGAATTGTAGATATTTAAGCTTATTTTTTCTGGACAAATTAGTGTTTATTACCATCGATTCAAATAAGTGCTTAAACCCCAGCCTTTGCGGATGAGTGCCATCGAATGTAGGAGATGGGAGTTTTTCAAAACGGCCGACAAAAAAAACATTCAGAACTCACCATTTACACTATATAAAGAATTTCCTTCAAAATTGGTACGTTCAACAGTAGCTTGCTGTAAACGATGTAGTTTGAGCCGAGCGTTGCCAAACTGCTGTCGTCCTGTTTCGATCTCCTTATCCACGAAGAACGAGTGCTAGTTACATTGAACTTCTGACAAGTTGTCAGAAGCATCATAGAAGGTTGTTTGACATGCATCCCGAGATGTTTACAAGTCTGCTAGCAGCAAGGTTACTTCATTTTGACGTTGACTAATCGTCGGTAGGATCTTGTGACTTCCGTCAATCGTTGTCAAAGTCCAGCGATGGAAAGTTCTAATGATGTTCGACGAGCTATCGCGACGAGATCACAAATATTTTCAATGACAGTCGAATGCAATATTCTTAAGTCCACAAATGAATTCTTCTAATTGTTGTCTTTTCACAAAATGAGTATGTCGAATGAACAAATGCGAAGATACTGGAAAGTGAACCACTTAAAGAATCGATAAGAAGTTTCTGTTTTTTGCGTACTATGACCCTTGAGCCCTTTTTCCATGTTGACAATGGATTTTTATGAGTATTTCAAGCTATTTTATTATTCTCTAATCGATATTTTTACATTTACTAATTAATTATTTGAAGTTCTAGTACAGTTTAGAGGGAAGCCAATCCTAAACCTAGTCAAGGTTAGCTGGGTTGTACGTTAGATAAAATTTCCCGATAAAACCTAAAATCGGAATGACTCATTTAATTAATGATGAAAAACTCATTAAAACTTCAGCTGACAGTTTTTTTTGTTTAAAAGCTGATCTTGATAAAATTAATATTACTGTTCTGAACAGTCCCTTACTCCGAATCATGGGTGACTGGCGCTTTTATCATTTTTTGGTTGAAGTTGAAGTTTTACGCGATCCTTCTTATTATTCTCATATAAAGCGGAAGGAATTTTAGTGATTCCGATGTCCTTTACAATCCTGATTTTCCCTTTGTCGTCAGCTATTGACATCTGAACCTTTCAGAAGCGAACGTCCAGATCACAGAAACCTTCTCTGGATGTCGGGAGTTTATCAGGTTGGCGTTCCTGAATAGGCAGTTTTAGGAGGCAACTTCAGGAAGAAAAATCGCCGTGGTGGCAAGTTTGCCAACAACGACAGTATCCAGTCTTCTGATCGTCTCCAAAAAAGCTTTTCGTTTTTCAAAAGCTTTGAAATTTTTCGGCGAAGAACAACAGCCCGTCGGTTCACACTCATTGTTAAATACGTTGCGATCGGCTGTTTCTCTCATTGCGAGTAACGAAATACGAGACGACCCTTTAATTTAAAGATTTTTCAAGGGCATAGGACATCTGAACCCTCGCGACCCGAATACAAATACGTTTGGGAATCGGAACCTGTAATAAACAAATTAAAATCACTTTATCTACACGAAGATTTATCGCTGGAGCAACTTATGAAAAAATTGTTGATGATATTGGCGTTAGGCTCTGAGAAACTATGGCCCTTTTAAGAATTTCACAGATCTCCTTTCGTAACAATATTCTAACAATTCGAATTCCTGACCGGATGGAAACATCTGTTCCGGGACGAATACAATCAGTGCTCCAATTCACCGGATTCGAGGGTAATGAAGAGCTGTGCCTCGCACAATTTTAAATGTTTATTTATATTCGACTCAAAACCTACTTTTTAAGAACTGGGAAATCATCTTTTATAGTATTCAGAAAACCGTATAAGGATGTAGAAGCTCAAACAGCAAGTCGTTTGATTCGCCAGACTATTAGAGTGCGGAATTAATGAAAGTTTTGGCGCGCATAGTACACAACATGCGTTCACATCACGCGCAGCATCCAAAAATACAGAAGTAAATATTATTAACTGCGCAGTAAGTTGATCTGTAGTATCTCATACATTTACAAAATTTCATCCCAAACTCATTGTAAGCCCGAAATCGTTTGCAAACTCGATGTTATCAATAGATCTCTGAGATTATGAAGATTCCAACAATGTTTTCTTTTTGTTTACAAAAAATTATGTTATCTATAAAAATAATAGAAAGTAATTTGTTTTGTTATCACAAGAATTAAAATAATATAATTTATAGAATTACGTACATGTCATATCTAGCTGTAAACATCTACTTCTACAAAGCTTATCCGGAAGACCTACGAAATAATTATAAGATTAAACGAACTTACCTAGTGAAATTCGATCTCAATCATTTAAAAAGTCTCGTCCGTATGAACCGCCCACCCTTAAAGACAACTTTGCTCACTTAATGGATTTGACTTTCGAGATTTGCACGTGAATTTGAATGATAAAGAATCGGTACAGAGTTAGGCCAGTAAACGGCACGTCCGATAATTCATCGTAGCGTAATTTTCGAATGAATTTGAATGAGCTAATTTGAAAATTGTTGTCAAAACCAGTTACAGACGCTATTACTTGCCTAAAGTAGTATCATTTTAGGAATTTCATAACTCTTAGTATATAGGTTTTTTTGGCGAACTTTATTTGTGTTTATGTTCCGCTGAGGGAATAAGTGCTAAAATGTCCGCAAGGTGCCACTTTGGAAAATTTCGGTTAACCGTTGATACGAACAATCCCTAATTCTTCATAAAAGCAAAGTTTACAGGTTGTGTCCGACTAAATGTTTCAACAGCAATATGTGTTTGATATCATTTGTGCCATTTCGATATCTATTATGTGATGTCTGGTCGTCGCCTAACTTATTTGTAATAAGTGATCTGCGATAAATTCTGAAAAATGCCATGAATTCCATTTTAATTATTATCTTGAGGATTTTTATTATGTTGAATCATGACTTGATGTTACTAAAATCACTCAACCTCGATTCTTCGAACTCTGTACTGGCCTGGTTGTGCTCGTACCTCTATAATAGCATACAAAATACACATCGTCTTGATTTAACATTGTCTAACTGGTCTAATGTATTATGTGGGGTCCAACGTAGATTTTATGTACATCTAGCCACCTTATTGAAATTTTAAACTGTATTTTACTCTATGTCTCATATATCATAATGGACTGAGTGGAATCGTTCTATCCCAAATATAATAAAAAAACAATATCATACATTGTGGCTGATCTCGTCTTATCAATTTGGTCAGTATGAATTCACTTCAATAACTTTGTTCATGTCTCATCAAAATGCTCATTTCTCCTGTTGCAAGAAATGTGGGTATGATCTTTGATAATATAATTTTAAACGGGAAAATACTGTGCTCTGTATCTCTTGTCCAACGTACGTCTGTTTGCGTACGGTTCGTTAAATTTTTCATTCTCTCGGCCTTTTCTCGAGCTCGTCTTGTCTGTTTCTTGGTCTTACCTATTATTTAATTTGTTATTGTTGTCTTGTCTTTGTGAGCATATTTAAAGAGCAATATCTTATTTCGGAAGAATCATTAAATGCGTGCTTGCATTTTGTTAAGATTATTGTCCAATACTTCTCTATGAATGACTGCAGAAACTTTTTAACTCTCTAGTCATTTTCACATTGACCTTATATTAATATTGTGAATTTACATCAATATAAAGCAGTATATCTACGTCATGATAACCATAGATCTTAACAACCCAAGAAACGTAGTTTATTTGCATGGATAAATAACGTTGGAATAACCTCCCACTACTATTACGTACATAAGAAATAATTAAAGTAGTATAAAAACGTTATAGTAACCATGGAATTATCATAAGTATCATAATAAGGCCCTCTGTAAACTTAAATGAATAACGTTAAAATAACTATATAATAAGTAGTAGGGCTACCTAACTATTGGCTCACATGGTAATGGGGGGCCTTATGGGATTTTAACATGTACCTAACAATTGGCTCACTG
>JABFQD010006016.1:0-10171 GCA_022817045.1 Psix sp. ZL-2020
TTTTAATTTTAGAAAAAAAAGGTCAGTAATTTGAATTAATCCAAAATAATTCGAATTCATTCAGTTCTGTGTTAAAATAAATTAGTTTTTATTCATTATTTATTAATTTCATTTTATAAGTGTTTAGCGCCACTGTGTCAACACTAAGTGTTCCAGCTAGCGTCGCCAGTCATGGCGGTTGAGCAGTAGTGAAGTACGCGAGTGACAGGTTATAATACGTTACACAGGAACTGACGAGAAAAATGTTGTCCTTCGAGATATGAACAAAATGATTATGATTAAATATCGTGGAATTCAACGATTGTGAGATGTGAAAAAGATTGTTGAACTTAAATGTTTTTGTGTAGAATTATATATAATTTTAACTTGTTAAGGAATTAGGAAAGCAATTAATAATAAATACTCTCGTAATTTTAAAGTGTAATTTTTCAATAAACAATGGGAATCGGATTAGGATTGAAACAAATGGAGTATAAGAAATGTTAGAATTTGATTGGTTCAGATGAATTTTGTTAAAATGACATTGCAAAAGAAATTGATTGATGCAAAGCATCTCAAGCTAGTGTGATAAACCTGCAAACTCTACAGTTACATAAAGCAGACCGGTTGAAACATCTAACACTCGAGCGTTTCATTAAAACATCATTTTTTATACAATAATATTAGTAACTGAAACTTTTTACATTGCATAAAAAATATCTCTATGCACTTTAATGTTTTAATATTAGTTATTAATCTAACACTAAAACACGATTTCTTCATTAATTTAGCTTAAGCTTTGTATGAAAACTCCCTGAATGTCTACATAATTTCCTACACAGCTCTTTAACACATTCAAATAGTACCTGCCGTTTTATTCTCAAAATAGTCGTTACGAAGTTAATGGTCTTTTCATTTAATGTTTTATCTTAGTTTGTATAAGTGTATAAGGAAGTCATTTGAGTATCACGTTTCCAGTAGTTTTTATTTAAGCTTGAAATTACTTCTGGATGTGAATACATGCTTTATTAGCTTTGTGGTGTAACTTTCTAAGTATAATCGAAGAAAGTTTATTCACTGAATGTTTGTGAATGATGTATCTGTAATTGTAAGTGTCTTAAAAAATACATTAAAGTGATCCCATTCGAATATGCTCCGGAAGCATATCTAAGTATTTTATTTCCTGGATGGCGAACGAGTCATTATTGCAGTAGTCCATTTTGTCGTGCCTCTGGCGAGGTAAGGTGCAGTAACTGTTAATGAAAATCTCACTGTTGCGGCCATACCTTGAATAGCAACGTAGACACATTTGAGATTGACGAAATTAGACAACTGCCTGCCAAATATGTGTACAAAATTCCTGTTTCATACAACAGCTGTTGAATTGTTTGAAGAGGTGATTGATAGTTAACTATATTCAGTTAAAATTAGGGCACTTCCAGTTTCACTTATGTTTAATACGGCAGTTCGAGAGAGATCCTCAGCTTTAAAAATGTCACACTAGGAAAATTGAGAATAATCGAGTAGTAGTTATTGCCGTGTTAAAATTAAGTACCGCGAAACTATGAAATGTGCATTTTCGTGTGCTTCAGAGTTCTATAAAATACGTAGCGAAAACCGACCAATATCCAATGAGCACTTCAACCAACAACAAAAGTGCGCGTTCAACAGTAATTGGTAGCATTCTGCCCAGTAGGCACCTTGGCAAACAGCAAAAATAAATACGTTGAATAGCTATCGGTAGGTCCCTGTCAAATAGGTACCCCGGCCTACAGGAGTGTATGACGGGCAGCATGACGCTCATATTGTAGGGGCCTAAAGCCTAAACGTGGTAATCAAACAATGTCATCCGATATCGTTATTTCTTACCCATATCAAAGTAAGCTCCGCAGGTGACTCGATCGAACACAAGCTCTAGGTAATTTCGTTAAAATATTGCATCATGCGTCTAGAATACAACACCCACAAAAGTTGTCTGGATAAAAGCAGGGATAATAGGCGATGTCGGAAAACGATTAATAAATTTATATCTTTCCACTTTTATCAATACCTATGATTTAGTACAAAACATAAAAAAAGCACATATGGTACTTTCACGCAAGGCTTGTCAATGATCATATATTGATTATAAACCTTAACAAAAAGTGCAATGAAATGTGTGGTAGTAGAAGCATGGTAATGGCAGTTTGATACTCATGTAGAATTAGGAAAATCGCCGACACAATCGTGCCACTATCAGAGCGAACACCATTTTGTTGTTACATTTCGTAGTAAAAATCAAAATTGTCGGTCAAGAATATATGCGTTAACAGATTTGATACTAAACCACTGTCTTATCTTGTATTAATTTTAACAGATAATTTAAAATCATTTTACTCTCCCAGTGATATATTTCGTAATGTTGTAATAATGTAGTAATACTATAATGGTGCAGAATTACTGCTAATGTAGCCGAAACAGGGTTCTTTGGTATGGTCAGGTTAAATTGACATGATTTGCAAATTATAAATAAGAAAACACATAGTGAGTGATTGATTATCAATATTCATAGTGAGGCTCTTGCATAACTTGAATGAGAATTTAATGTGGTCACATTATTAGATCATGGTTGTTTTGGTACAAAGAAATTATAACAAAGTCGAAAAAAGTTTCAAATGTTTCTTCAATGACGGAAAAAAATGCATTTTAGTATATTACTTACGACGAGAGGCTAATAATTTCTAAGATTACTTTTTTTTTATCATCGTATGAGCCCTGATACTGCCATGCCATTTTCATGCTAATGCTATGCTAAGTCATCGCTATGTCATTGCTTTGCCATTACCATACCACTACTCTGCCTTGCTATGCCATTATCATGCCATGACCGTATATTGACCATGTCATAGCCATGTCAAAGTCACGCTGTTGATATGCCTAACTTTATCTACTTTATTTAAATTCGTGTTTATCGAACACTGTATGATTTTTCTTAATAACGCTGAAAAAAGTACGAAAATGTAGCACGATTTTTTATTGGCCATAACTTTGCCATTTTTCATCAAGAAACAAAAATTTTTTTAATTTGTTCAGAAAATGATAAATTTTCATAATTCCAGGTAAAAAATATGGGTTTTGAGGGCAATATGTACATGTTCAAAGTTGGCAAAAATTTTGATCAACAATTCATTTTTGTTTAATGGTTGTTTACACTAAGTTGTAATGAAATTGGTATTCTTATGTATACTGTCTGAGATGTATGAGTGACAATTCGGAATGACTCGTGCGAAATGCGGAAAAACCCGAATCTGAATGAGCTGTGAAACGTGTGTATATCTATCGGTCATTTTCCGTCAATTCGCAATATCGAAAGTTTATTTCCGCGATACACGTGACGACGTCTGAAAAGAAAGGAAAAAGAAAATAAAATCTCTTAGACTAAAATTTGTGAATCAAATTAATTCTACTATTTATAGTGTCCATTGACACCAGTTAAACAACATGTGGAATGTTAAATGTATAGACAAGCGAACAAGAAGTAATTACTAAAAAAGTCATCTATTTTATAAAAACCTCGATAAATAAAATTTGTTCTATTTCATTTTACTAATTTTTAATTTATGCTAATCTATTTGTATGTAATATTTATACATAGAACGTGCGAGATTTTTATGTTATTTATCTATTGTATGAAGAATCATCGGATGCGAGAGAATTTCTTTTTTTGCAATCAAGAGTCCACGGTGGATAGCAATATTGACAACAAATTGCAGTATTGTATCAATATCCTCAACATTCGAGTATTGGTCATTTATACACAAACATTCATGTTCAGGCGTCATTCATCCTTTCTCATTCACACACTTTCTCAGTTAAGTTAATTCTGTATTTAAATATTAATTTGGCAAATATATAAAGCGATCCAATTATCACAGATATTGAAATCATCTGCGAGCAAAATAATCTGCATCTTAATATTTTGATTCTATTTTATATTCATATTTATTTTGACTACTCAATGTTCTAACACAAATATTTTGTAGCGATTGAGATAAAGCGAACCTATTGTGAATTTTAATTTTGTCTTTCTTTGATATTTGAACTCGTTTCTAAAATAAAATATTATAAAGTATACTCATTTTTTCATAACTTTTTTTCATGAAATTCTTAGAAAGAAGATTTCAAACTTGAACTAGGTGAAAAAAGAACCATTTTCAATGAAAAAATTGGATGGGTTGAAAAATGATAAAATTTCGACCGAATTAGGGTGATGCATTTTTTTGGACCAGTGTAAGTTCTAAGGCGCATTCAGTTAGTCATTGCATTTTTGGAAGCAGGGTTTCTTTAGCAACAGATTACTGATCGTGTAAACGCTATGCAATCGGAATTTTGTCAAGGTACTGCCAGAGACGATCTACCTGGCGGTACTATTGACAACAACTTGCATATACTTAGGAACACTACTTGTTGTGACTCCTCCTCCAGAAATGAATGCTCGATACTACATCGATAACATTTTGAACTTTTATGCTATGGCGTGGAAACGTTGCATTGAAGAAACATTTATTCTGATACAAACTGGAAACAAACACCAATCCTTTAGGGCTGGATTGGTGTTTATTTCTCTACCTTAGATGAGGACCAACCGAGGACGTCAGCCCGAGCAAATTTTGGACACGGAAGTTTTTATATTCCTGGACATCGTCTGCTCTACATTTACGAGGGCATCCTTCAAGACTAGCGTTGTATCTAGAGTTGGAATAAGCTCCTGGCTTTCTAGTCTGTTCTAGTGGGTCCAACATGAGTCGATTTAAATATGAAAGCCTATGTGTGATTTACTTACTTACTCAGACACTAGCGTAAGATTTGAATGAGTATTAGCCAAAAATCGAGTCTTATATATCTAACTTCGAAACATAAGAACTTAAAAGTGGTATGCTAAAATGCATTTTGTCCGTTATTAATAAAAATTTCTAATGCTTTTTGAAATTGTTATATTAAATACTTTTTACATCAAAAAAGTAATGCTGGAATAATGTCGCTATACCAAATTCCCGTTTCGGCCATGTTAAGACCGTACCTGCACGCTTGCAATGCCTTTTTAATACAAAAGATCACAGTGGAAAATTGTAATTATCTAGAGTTATCTGCCACAACGAAATGAAAGAGTGGTTTGAAATAATTCAAATTGTTCAAAATGCATTTTGTTGTTCACTGAATCGTATCGCGGCCATGTTTCATTAAATTGAAGTGATTTATTTATATTATTTTGTAGGATACTGTATACCCTTTCCATCAGCAGTAATACTATTATTAATATATGTCTTAATTTACAGTACAATTGCCGGAGTCATGTAAGCTCATAAAATTTTTCTCAATTAAAAGTTCTTGAGCATTGTAAACATTTTGGGTGAATTCGATTGTATTGTGTTAATAAAACATATCTTCGAAATTTTGGCAGAGATCGAAAATAATAATATTAAATTGTATTTTATTAATTTAAAAATCCAAATAAAAGTTAAATATAATAATTTTTAGGTATAAATATATAGCACATTCCAATCACATTGTTTGAATTCCTATATGATATCATAACTTCTTAAGCATAACTTTTGGTTTATTATGTAAATTTATGTGTATCTATTAATAATTACGTTTATAAATTCAATAATATAGCGCAATTGTCAAAACAGACTTTTCGCAATTAATAAGTATTTTGCAAATACTTCAAGTAGTATGAGTGACTGGATGTATTTCTTTCCGATTGATTACTCTAATTATATTTTAGATTCAATTGAGCCTGTACAAACTTTTATTGAAAATATATTTTCTAGTACTATTTAAATCCATATTCTTGATGTAGAATTTATTGAAAACATGAAATTAAAGCACTTGTTGTTCTGTAGACTATTTATTTTCATTGTCAAAAAAATTATTCGTTTAATTTAGGATTTTAGTATAACGGGCTCAATGTGGACTAATGTTTTCGATTGCATCGTTTATACCGATAAACTTTGCAAAATATTTCAATATTTATCTATTGTGGATTTCTTAGAGCTGTGTTGTGGATTGAAGAAGGTTTCTCCAAAAAAACAATAGTGAAGGTACAGATTAGTAATCTGGTTATCATAGCCAGATGTTTGTATGTTTCAAACCGACACCTGGTTGAACGCTTTTACTTTACAGAATGATAACCATATAGTTATTTAGTCAGTCATCATGATGCTTGGGTCATAATATATTTTTCATCTGAAACAATGCTACACAAACCCGTTTATATGAACTTAAGCGTTCTCATCGATGAACTTATAATATTCTATATTTTTATATTTTAATCTTTAGTGTGTACTTAAACCAGCTGTTTCGTTCATCAAGTGCAACATTTTCTGCACTAATACCATATTCATAGTGTCAGAGTACATTGAGCAAACGGTTGATTAATTAATAACGACCCGATCGAGGCAAATTCGATTGTATTTTTATATTTTTGGTAATATATTATTTTATGTTAACGCTTGTAAATTGATTCAGCTTGTTTATTTGAATAGTAAATCTACGTACAAGTTTTTGACTGTTTTCTCGACACAAAACATTTTTTGACAGTACACTATAATTTTTAATTACAGTACATATGCAATTAATTAGAGATAAAAAACCAAAAAGTCATAAGATAAAAACTTTAAATTGATAACTAGCTGATACTAAATTTTAAAGCAATTAATTTTTATTACAATAGTTTTGCTCGGCATAAACCAAATTTCTATTTTTCAAAGCCTAATTTTGAGTGTTATAGAGAAAAATCATACAGTCTTAGACGAACAAAATTTTAAATACAGCGGATTAAGTATGGCATATTAATAGCGTAGCTTTAGCATGACTATGTTAAACGCATGGTCAACATACTTATAATGTACATGGCCATACGTATAATGGCTATACCATAGCCATTATGACATGGCTATGGTATAGTTAGGTAGAGTAGTGACATGATAAGGGGTAAACAATGCCATAGCGATAGTATGGCAATGGAATAGCATTGGCAGGGTATTAGAGTTCCAGGTCAATCAGGTCTTATTTATTGATCTATTAAATAATATAACTTCGATTAAAGAACTTAGAGCTGATTGTTTCTTATCCCCGTTTGTTTTATGAGTAGAATAGAATTTCTAAATTCGTAATTTTACGTTGATTTTCCTATACCGTTGCGTATGACTGCTTAGAACTCGAATTGTTTACATCGATTTTCAACTTATATTTCGCGAAAATGTTCCACTAAGACGAATTCACGAAAATTTGCATGATAACAAATTTTTCAAGGTCACTGCATGGTCAAAACGAGAAAAACTGTAAAAAACTTCAAAATTAATTTTTGAAAAAACACCATCTTGGATTTTCGATTTTTTTGTGTCAAAATTTTTCTGAACACTTACATTTTATGCGTACAAAATTTCAGCCTTGGTTATACAGAAGATTTAGAATTGCGAGTATTTTTATTGCAAAACTTTTTATAGAACGTCGTTTTCATTGGTTTTGAAAATGAAAATGTAAATAATGTCAACGTAATACGACTTTTTAGAGTTTTTTTTTTCTAATTCAGCTTTTTTCGAAGAGTTTCAAGTTTTACGCCTCTTATCACTCGACGTTTTAGACCTGTAAAAAGTAAAATTTTAAGTTTTACATATTTAAAATAGAAAAAAAATTGTTACGACACAAATCTTAGTACATACCTTGTTGCTGATCGTTTGGTTAGAATATCTTGGAAGTTGACATTTTTTCTGAATTCGGCAAGAATTGGAACACAGACACCATTTCCTTGCTCGGAAATTGTTTTGATTAACAGATCGTTTCCATTTTGAGGAATGCAAGCATGGCAGGATCTGATTCCCTTGATTGCGACAGCGAATCGAAATCTCTTGTCCAACATTTTCGTGTTTGCTTTTATTTCTTGTTTCGCTGCAAAAGAAAATGTAATTCCACTGATGTTGCCTTTCTCCCAAGTGTAGAGCTGCAGAGGTGTCTGAATTTGAAGATCAAACGGAAGTTGGAGGCTGGCTCTAGCTGCTAGTCGTTTGACAGTTCCGCTCAAGCCGTCGCTAGGACCTTTCCCGTGAGCAGTTTCGAAAAAATGCCACTCAGCTGAAATCTGGAAATCATCTTTATGCAATCCTAGATTCATCATGTTGTATCGATTTTTGTATTGTGCAGCGGATCCATTAGACATATAAATGATTTTTTCGACAGATTTTAATTTCTATTTTAGCGTATCAGTTAATAACCTCTGGAAATAATGAACAGCCGCTGTGGTTTGATTCAAGTCATCTGATATAACAACAACGCTTAGAGGGCGCACATTGTTGTCCATGTCGTCCCGATAGTAACATGCAAAAGGATGCACAGTAGCCTTAGAATTATTCCAATGAAAACCTTGGACACTATCCTGCAAGACAAACGCATAATTTTCCGCAAAATCTGCGACAACAAGCACTTCTCCAGGCTGCAAATTCTGTTTGGTCGACTTGTAGAATTTCAATTGCTTTTTGGCAAAATAGTCATGACTTGATAGTTTCGTCAAAGCATTCACAAATTCTTCTACAAATTCTTCTACAAATTCTTCAACAAATTCTTCTACAAATTCTTCAACAAATTCTTCTACTGGCTTTGTAATGGTTTCCAGTAACAGCGATCAACTTGAAGCCACTGGTTGTACGTGATCATTTCAATGCTGCTTTCACTGAAAACATTTTCTAGAGAATTTTTCAGTTTTCCAGTATCAGCGCAATCCTCGCAGGTACGAAGATGGCAATCTTCTTTGGCTGGTTCGCAGTGGATCTCAGTTAAGTTTTTGTAGTTTTGAAGCGTCCTGTTTTCAAATTGGAATGATGATAAATTGGCTCCAAGGTGTAACAATTTAAAATTTTGGTGAGTTGTGCAAACGCAAACAGAATGCGTGCCTGCTGAGTCTGCCAATACGCATTCTTTTGGTCTCAGGAGCGCAAATTTCGAAAACTACATTTTTACCATGGGGTTCTTTACTTTGAAGTCACGGAAAATTTCCTTCAAGTTTCCCAACACCAAATGTTTTTGTTTGTGCACACGTTTGCCGTTTTCAATGACGCTTACGAAGTCGTTTTTGCCTGAAATTTTTCATATTTTAAGATGATTTTATAATTTAAGTTCCCATCATTAAAAATATTTCAAAAATTACCTGGCATTCCTCTGCTGATTTCAGAATCGTAGTAGTGAGCTTTAATTAGGCTTGCTGTTTCTTCCGGTAAAATTTTCCCTTTTTTTTCTCGCGAGAAAACAAGATTCCATTTTCAGCAACCAATTTCTTTGTTTGAGTCACTAAATATGAAGAGACGCCGAATTCTGCTTGTATTTTTGCTGTGCTCCAACTGCCGGGAAGAACAGACAACGCCATCGTTTTTCGTCAAAAGATTCCGACATTCTCACTTTTTCTTTCAGTTGGTTGATCATTTCTCGAAAAATTTTAAGTCTTGAAGTAATGATAATAAATTAAAGTTGAATGACTGATTCAAGTTATATTTTTAAATACCATGATTATCAGGATCACGTTTGACAACTTCAGCAGAGCCGTTCAAAAAAGGAACTGAAAAAATCTTCAAACGTGCCAACGATGTTGTTGATAATTTTTTCCCGGCATGACTGATTTCGTAGAATACTCAAATTTAGAGGCTCAAAATGCAACGCTACAAGGCAGTCATCAATTCTTTCTCTGGCATAATCGAATGGTGTACCAAACGAACTGCCACTGTCAACAGGCAAACTAGCTTCAGAAAGTTGGCTGGATAAGCTGTCGATTGCATCTTCTCTGGTCGATGCTACTTTAGTATCCTTAAAAATTTTACAAGTTTTGAATTAGTTCAAAAAAGGAGTAACGCAACGTTGTTGCTCTTGGAACAGTTAAATTATTCTTACTGCAACGTCGGGAAAGTACAAATGAGTTAACGATAATTGCATTCGAGAAGCTGGTTTTTTGCGACTCTGGTTGTCTCGAAGAGCAAACATTTTCGACAGGAAGTTCAAGGTCACTGATGTAATCTCGGCATTGTCGGCAGAGTTTATTTCCTTCTAATATTTTGCTTTGCAGTTCTTGATACTTCGTTCCATATTCGTCGTTTATCGTCCAAAGCGCAGAGGTGATTTTCGTTGCATGTCGATTGAATGGGTCGCAGAAGCTGAGTTGTTCGTG
>JABFQD010006017.1:0-10171 GCA_022817045.1 Psix sp. ZL-2020
TACATATTATCATTTATGAAGAACGAGACTACATATGTGAATGCGCGCGGGATGATTTGTGTACCGATATGTTTGTACTTTGAGATGCAATATATATTAATTAACTCTTGATCAATAAATAGTCAGTACAATTTCCGATTTTGAGTTAGTGATTTCTACATACATAATAGCGACCTCTGAGGTGTTAAGCATTCGAGTCCCCGTCGGCTTGTTACGAGGAAAACGAAATTCAAATATTCAGGGTTGATTGCAAGCTAAGCGTAACAGTCGATTCTTTGTTTTTCGAACGAATGATGATGACGCTTGGTACAAGTTCTCATATCGACAGATGTATTGCGTTTCATTTCATAGCATGAGTTGAATTCCAACGTAAGGAAACCCAAAACACATACAAAAGGTCTATTCCAGAGGAAAGCTGCTGAAATGTAGATGGATCAAATCAGTTTTAAAAGTAAAACTGCACAATTTCGAAAAAAGCTTTTTTGCGATTTGTACCGCTCTTTTGATACTTGATATTTACTTTTTTACACCCGCACAATACGCGAAAGTTTGTTTAAAATAGCACTTTTCTTAACTCTAGAACGTATAGGAAAAAGTTTACAAAAATCACTAAAAAGCAATATGAGAACTTTTGCCAGGGAGCAAATTGTTGTTTCGAACAAATGTTTTGGAAAGAGAATCACACGGCAAAATGGAGCATCACTCAAAATTGTTATTTTGTTCGCTCCTGAAAGAAACAAAAATCGATTTTGAAACGAATATGTCTTGTGTACATATAGATAAAACCTTAACGGTGCTTGCGAACTCATGTCCGATCTTCCGTTCAAGGATCGATCATCATTAATCAATCGGAATGTGACAGTGTGCCAATAATCGTTGTCTCGCCTGTCGATTTCGTTTTCTTTTCTGCTTTTCGCAGCGAATTGAGAGACTCATTTCATTAGCTTCAATCTGTTGATTTTTCTTATTGACACGATGTTTACGGTATAATTGTACAAGAACGTAATACGTTTGCCAAAGAGAGCATGAGTTGCTTGTCTTACTTTCAGCGAACGGCAGCTGCGAACTCAAATCCTATTTTTCGTTTTACAGATCAATCATTTTTTATATTGTACCATTTTTCTACGCGAGTGGTGTGATTCATTCATGATCCTACTGATGACTCATTTTCGACGTAAACTTTAAGACCTTGAATGTTTAACGAGAACGAACACTGCCTACAGAGACAGCGCGCATATCCGTATACAGCGAATTTCCGCGATAAAACGCGCTTTCGTCGTGATATGAATGAGTACACTTCTCAGTCCTTCTGAAAACATATTCTGACATAGTGTAAGAAAGCGGTGTCGCGTTTATAAGCCTTTTTTTTATACTTCTTTTTCCGACTTGAGAACAAAACTGAGGACAAATGTTTCATACGAAAGGTTTGTTAAGATAGAGAGAAAAAGAGAAATAAATGTTTAGTACCATCTTACGTTCTCTCGCTTTTTTACACCTTCGTGCAATACAAACATTTCAATCATTTTCATAAAACGCAATGATTATTTTAAGCCATTTTGCCGTTGAAAGAGCGAGAAAATGGCGCTTTAGTTTTGACAGTTTATCGCTGTGAAACGTAAATCCATCGGTACTAAACATTTTCCAAAGAACGTATTTCGAGTGCACTCGACACTGGATCGCGCTTAGGAATCCGCATGTGTCGCTTTTGAATACATTTATTGCTTCTAATTGAAGAGTCGTTCAGCTGCAGTCACTCTGTACAATAAGACAAAACAAAAAGGCAAAAATGACAAAGAACAGTTGGCGAGATTACAAATGTTTTGCCGTTTGATAATAATACAAACAAATGTACAAATGACTTATTGATTTCGTAAAACAACACCTGACTGGCTGGACGCGTGATTTTTATCTAAATCGAATAGTGTATACGTTAGAACTTACAAAGTTTTAATAGAGAATTATCAAATCTTGTACATAACGAAGATAGCGAGCGCGGAGTCTAGTGAAAAACTGTGTGAGTGCGTGAACATAACTTAATTGAAAAGGCACGCGTTTTTCTAACAGCGATCCAAACAATGTTCTTGCTCACTATTAGATTACTATACGATATTTCCGATAAATACATTATTACATCTACATTCCTTTCTATGAATCTACCACTATTACTTTACGAAGCTATTTGATATGTAAATACGTATTTTGTATTCCTGCAAAAATAAAGCAAACAAATGTAAATTGTTTCTAGTTTAATTTCTTCCTCCTCAATAACATAATCCATCATTTTTTGTTTAAGAAATAACAAACACAAGTTTTCATCGTAGAATCATTTATTCCGTTTTATATACACAATTTAACGTTTCACTATATCATAAAAATACTAGGTTTACAAATGTTCGTGTT
Organism: Psix sp. ZL-2020; assembly: GCA_022817045.1. Lineage (NCBI taxonomy): Eukaryota > Metazoa > Arthropoda > Insecta > Hymenoptera > Scelionidae > Psix > Psix sp. ZL-2020. The sequence continues at coordinate 2,401 of JABFQD010006017.1, forward strand.
ATCCAATTAATAAAAAAAGAATATTACTTTTTATGACAGCAATCCTAAGAGCATTTAAAAATATACATACAAAGTCTTAGAAAGAAAATCAGGAAAAAAATGAAAATATGGAAGAGAAAACAATTTAATGTATGTACCAATACAGTTTCATCCGCGTACTCTCTTGGGATCACAAAAAAGCAACATTGTTGCAAAATCCGCAACGATGCTGGTAGCCATCATTGAATGTACAATACATCATAACTCTATATATTTATAATAGTCATGAATATGTATATATGATGCAAATGTGTGTATATATATTTATATAGGTTTATAATATATAAATACTCATGACGCTTAAATACAATATGAAAACAAAGATCTAAACGTATTTACAAGGCGAGGTCTTTGTAAATGATCCTAAGAAATGACGTGAAAAATAACGAAAATGAGTTTAATGGCGATTTATGCCTTACTACAAGGCTGAATCGTGTAATTGAGCGGCGGCGGAGGAACGAGTAGAGGTAGCGGTGTGGGAGGAGGAGGAGCCTGCGAGGGCACAGAAGCCGAAGTTTGCGGGTTCGGGGTCGTGCTTTTAGTTGACGGATTATACGCTGCAAGCCAACTCGGCCACTGATCCATTGGTGGTGGGGATCCTGGCGGAGGTGGCGGTGGACTCCGATCATCCATTTCATCTGAGTCGTCCATCATCATTGCCGTTAGTGGTGTAATTTTAGGTTTTTTCAGTTTTATTATTTTTACCTAAATATACAAGTACAAAAAATATTATATTATCTTCAGAATCTTTATTACAAAATAACCAATTGCATTTTTTTCATTAATTTTCTCATTTGTAATTTCTTTTTGTTTCATGTATGTAATTATTTTATTGAACAGAATAAAATATACAAAAACTAATGCTACTAACCTTAACCTTTTTCTTAGCTTTTTCTCGAGGTAATTTTGTTCTTTTAGCTTTTTTGCGCAATTTTCTGGCACGTGCCATTTTTAAAATATCGACCGAATCTTTGGAAAGTTTTCCTTGTCCAACCATTGGAGGTGGCGGTGATGGCATATCACCCTCCCCTCCACTAGGACTTGTGCCTTCGCCAGGTTTGATACCATCTGCAAACTTTACAGACTTCTTCTGTCTTTCAGCTAAACTCTCTTCCAACAGTGAATTTTCTTTTTCATCATCAACCTCGGTGTCTTTGTTCAAAATCTCTGCACCTCCATTAGACAAATCACTTCTATAATAAAAAAAAGCAACGATAAAATGTAAACGTGAAATACTAATAACTAGCAATTTTAAAATTCTATCTCCTAATAAAATAAATGAATAAATAAATAAATTTGTAAATATTACTTACCTAAAACCAGTGAAAATGAGTATTCCTTTTTTTGGTACCGGAGGAAGAGGTTCAAAAGGTTTGGCTTCTTCATCAATATTTGCTTCGTCAACTTTATCCTCCGTTTCTTTTTTAGCCTTCGCCTCATTATCTACTTCTTCTTCATCATCATCCTCATCTTCTTCATCTTCGTCATCGTCTGCATCGACATCTTCCTCTTCTTCATCTTCTTCTTTAGATAGTTCCGTATTTTCCACAATTTCTGGTTTCTCTACTTCTGTCGATGTTGAAGGTGTTTCCTCAAAAGATTCTTGAAGCGCTTTAGCTATTTCTTCGTCGAGATCGCTTTTACTTGAGGAAACTTCTGGCTGATGAATCTGCATCATACGCTCTTCGAGTCCTCTCGTTATCAAACGTTGCTGCTTGCGCTTTTCTTTACGCAAAAGACGTTCTCGCTTTTGAATTTCTTTGGCTCGTTTGCGTTCTTCTTTTTCACGACGACGTGCTTCCATAATTGCTTCATAATTATAAACTGGTTGAGGGAAGACAACTAAAAAATAATTTAAACAATTTATAACTATGTATTTATATTAAAACAATAGATTTTATTGATCTGAGAATAATTAATCATAACAAAATTAAATAAAAAAAAAGTATACGAGTTAGAATATTTTGTACAATAAATACAATTCTTTGCTTGAATTTTTAAACATTTTTATACAAATACAGATATGTAAATAAAAATTTTAATATAAACAATTTTTCTACTACTATTAGTATGCAGGTTGAGTAAAACAAAAGTTTTATTCTCTTTGTTTATTTCGAAAGCAAATCATTTGAGGTCACTTTTATAAAACAAAATTCTATTTTGCTCTATTATTTCTGGTGCTTCATTTTTTACTTTAGTAGATTTACAAATTTTCTTTCTTACATTTAATATTTCAAGTTGAATTGTAAGAAAAAGAAGTTAATAATGATTATAAATAATAGAGATTCCATTCGGACTTATACATTCAATACCAAATATATATAAATCAACAAATCTTACACGAAATTAATATTAATTTTATGTAATAATATCACTGCTTCAAAATTAAGTACAAAAATAGCAACATAAAATAATAAATACATTTTTTCTAAATTAATTTTTATACATGGCTTATTCAAGTAATCGTTTATTTGCATTTTAATGTATAAAAAAACCTTACCGGGTGGCGCTTTTGGTTTTATTATCGGAGTAGTGACATGTGATACAGGTGGTGGTACTGGAATATTGAGCGATAATGGCGACACGGTAGGCACTATTGTATTCGAGTTTGGAGTAGAAGGCATGACCATCGGTACAGGTACAGGAACAGGAACAGACATTGGTAACTGTGACATCGGTGGCATCACTACAGGTGGCGTGACATAGCGCACCTCTCCAGATCTGTCCGGCATTGGTGGTTGCTGCTGAGAACTATTCCAATCAATAGTCGTTGTTGGAACAACTTCTAATACATTGCCTACACGCAAAACTTGGTTTGGCATTTTCGGAGTGGCAGGTTTTACACGAGCTGCTTGTTGTTGTTGAAGAACATTGTAGTCACCAGGTACTACTTGCAGAACATTTCCCACCTAAAATTTGAAAGTTTATATGCATAGCTGTTGCAATAATAAAATTATACATCCAACGTATAAGTAATATTCTAAAAAACATTATCATTTTACTTACTTGTACCACAGTTTGCTGTTGAGGGTACATTTTTCTTTGCTGCATAGGAGCTTGATATAAGGCTAAACCAAAATTTTGATGAAAAGAGTCTGATGACACACTTGTATCAGAGCTCTGTTTTTTAATGCCAAGTTCAAGTTCCAGCCTGAAACATTGAAATGATTATTATGTTTAATGAAGTTTTTTATATTTTTTAAAATATTGTTCATTTTTAAATTTATTAATTTTTACAGTTATATATAATCATACCTGTCATCAAGAGACAATCTTTTGGGTGAACTAGGTGCTTCCTCAACCCGAGGAGGATAAGTCAAATTATTACCCGAATAATAGTATTCATTACTCTCGCTTTCAGTATACTGAATGTCACTTATATTTCCCTCGGGCAAACCAATAGAACCTAGTTCAATGACAGTCGATGTGTCGGCCACATCTGAAACACCAGTCAATTGAATAATAGTTTCATTGCTACGTCTACTTCTTTCACCTCCGGTAATCAAATTTTCATTCTTGCATCTTTCTTCTGAAGTTTTTATTCTTTCCCTAGAATGTCTGCGAGACCTTGATGGTGAAAATGAACTGCAAAATACAAATTAAATAATGAAATAATGAAAAATAATTTTTTTCTAATATTGTTTGAAATAATAAGTGTAACTTAAAATTTTATTATATATTATTTTATTCAAAAATAATTAATTCAATGAAATGAAAAAGGTGTATTTAAGTCATACCTAGATCTCTGAGCACAACTCATAGATAAAGGACTATGTCTTGTCCGGGATCGGGATCTAGATCTTGATCTTGACCTGGTTCGAGATCTAGATCGAGTTCTAGATCTAGATCTGGTCCACGATCGTGATCTTGATCTTGTTCTCCAGTTTGGTGATCGTCTTTGCCTTAGAGGTGACCTTAATTTTTTAAACAACTGTCTGTCATTTTCTGGAGAATCCCAACTTCTTTGACGACGTTCTTTGCTCCAATCCCTAGTCCTAAAATATTTAATAATGATAAGTAATGTACGTCAAATTTTTATAATTATTTGATAAAAATCCGCATACCTATTATTTCTTGTATCAAGACTTTTTTCTCGGAATATTGCCATAGGATCATAAGAGGACTCTTTTGATCTATCTGGACTAATATCATATCTTCTTCTACCTGATCGCTTGGGTGAATCTTAAAAATATATAATATTCATAATAAATACTACATCAAAATCCATTAATTTAAATTGTTTATTTATCCTTATTATAAATCATTCTAATTTATATTATTATAAGTCACTAAGACTCATAAAAAAGATACAGTACAAATTGTAATGGGCAATAAATATAGACAAACATATTGACCATATAAAGATTCATTAAATAAATATAATAAATACCTCTATATCTAATTGGACTACGATTAATTCTATCTTTTCTGTCCTCAGAATATTTAGATCTATCATCGTCCTTTCTTTTTTCTCTTTCTCTGAAAGGTGGAATGTCAAATTTCCTTCTAGGACTGTGTCCACGACTGACGCTACGACTTCTACTTCTATCTGTTTCCCACTCTTTGGACGGACTAATACTCTTTATTTTTTTACTATCTCTGTTGTAATTTGGACTGGAACGTCTATGACTTTCTTCATGTGATGATTTGGAACTGCTTTTATAGTCGCTCTTACTTGATCTCTTATCTTTATTTTTATCTTCTTGAATATCTTTCTCAAACTTTCCTCTATCATCGTCCTTAAAAGATTTGAAAGGGCTCCTCCTTTTCTCATCTTCACGTAATCGTTTCTTTTCATCGTCATCTTTTGATTTGAGTTCTCGAAATTTATCTTTATCGATCAACTCTTTTTCTTTGGACTTTTGCTCATCCAATTCTTCATTTTCTTCAAGCTCGAATGTTGAATATTTCTCAAATGCATTTGCAGTTGCAGGATCAAGAATTTTCTTCAATTTAGTTTGACGAAAAACTAATTGTTTGGGTAACATTTTCATTGGTTTGCTTTTGGAATCCTGATACTCAAGTTCTTTAACTTTTTTCGGCCCTATAATATCCTTAGCAACCAAGCTACTGCTATCATCTTTGCTTTTATTATCAGGTTTTGTCGTACTAGGAGGAATAGGTATATCTGCTACAGAAGATTGTTCTTCAGGTAAAGGAATTGAGCTTAGCAAAGCACTTGCCATGATTTCATTTTTATATAAAATATCAGTAACATCACGACTTGATTCTTTATCTTCAGATTCATCACTACTAGTTTCATCCGAGTCTTCTGACTTTTGAGATGATGCTGGAGAACTTGGACTATAAGTTTTATCCTTTTCTTCCTGGTTACCAGATGTTGGTCTGTCTTTGATCGTAGAGGTTTCCACTGGACTCTTGGGAGTAATTTCCGACATCCATGTTTTTTCATAGATCCCTAATTCTTGCAATCTTTTCTGAAATACATCTGGCGAATCAACACGTTTGTCTCCTCCGTCTATGTGCGGTTCAGGGGGTTTGACCCAATCAATGCCTTCTTCTTCCCACATGACTGGTTCTTTGTCATCATCTTGTTGGTTTTCAACATCCCATCGACTCTTCTTTTTTCTTTCAGAATCTGTTGGTGTTCCAGGGGAAATCGGTTGCTTATCAGAATCTGATTCTACCTCCCAATTTTTACTCTTTTCCTTGTCTTTATAATTTTTCCTAGCACTTACAATTTCTTCTCTTTCACCTTCTTCCTGTTCTTCTTCCCAAATCCTTACAGCACTTAACTTTTCAACCTTCTTTTTGTAATCTTTCGTGCATTCTTTGTCTAAAGCTATGTAAGTATCTGTCTGTTGATCATATTTAACTTCCTTTTCTATTTTTCTGCCTATCTTTTTTTTAGATACCTTAATAGAATCTTGCAAAGCATCTAAACTGTCAACTTCCCATTCATCTGCAAATATTTCCCGCTTTCTTACCACTGCTTCCAATTGTGTCAGTGAAGGTAAATCAAAATCAGTCTCTGACCATACTTTGGATTTCTTTTTAGGTGGAGAATCAGTCTCATTCGACAAGTTTAAGTTCAAACTTAAATCCAATTTTTCCTTGTTCTTTTTCCGCTTCCTAACAACATCGTCATCATCATCATCATCCTCTTTTGAATCTACATCTTTTGTTTTATCTAACTCTTCTATTACAGGATCAACAACTGCTCCAATTTTATCATCTTTTTCCCAGTCTGATAACCCATCATCATCAATTTTCTTTTCCAACCTTTCAATGCTACTATCTAGCATCTTTTCTTCACTTCCATCACTCTGAATGTAAGTGGTTTCATCCCCTTCATTCTCTGTCCATTCAGTTTTTCCACTCTTAATACTTTTCTTTTTCTTATCTTCTTTATCATCATTCTTTGCTTTCTTAGCCTTAGCATGCATCTTCTCCAGTAGTTTATTTTTCATTTTCTTTTCAAGGTTAAGACGTTTCTTTTTCATTTTCCTCTTGACAGCGCGTTTTTTACTTTCTTCATCACTTTCACTGCTGCTTGACTCGGAGCTCTTTTCTTTCAAATGTTTCTTCTTGGAGCGTTTTACTGATCTTCTTAGTTTCTTTTTCTTTCGTTCTTCTTTCTTTTTCTTACGCTTCCGTTTCTTTCGCTTTTTTTTCTTTTTCGAATCATCTGAAGATGATGACTCTGTTGAGCTAGCTTCACTTGAACTGTTGTCACTAGTACTACTGCTACTGCTGCTGCTGCTATTTTGCTTCATTCTACGTTTTTTCTTCTTCCTTCTTTTTTTCTTACGTTTCTTTTTCTTTTCTTGATCTTCACCATCAGAATCTGAAGAGCTCGATGAACTGGATTCGCTACTAGAAGAACTGTCGCGACGACGTTTCCGTCGTTTTTTTAAGGACTTTTCAGTGGTTAACTCTTCATCGCTAACTGGCTCTTGTTTAATTTTTGTTATCAGTACATTTGATGTATTCACAGGATCTTCTTTTTGTATCACTCCAACTTTCTTTTCGTCAAAATCAATAGTTTTCAAATTTATTATTGATTCAGGTACTTCTTTCTCAACGTTATTTAAGTTAGAAGTAGTATTTTGATTAGTTGAATCAGATAATAATTTACGACTTTTGGGTTTCGGAACCTCGATGTTTAAGTTGAATTCAGGTAAAGTTAGTGGAACTTCTGTAGCAAGTTCAGATGCCATTATAGGATCTACATTATCAGTTACCATTTTCATAAACTGTTCATATTCTGATACAAGTTTTTCTTCAGCAACTGGGACTTTAGTTGGAGACTCCGAAGATTTCGGAATCGGAGATAGTTTTGGAGATTGTTTAGGGGATATTTCAGGAGAATTTTTCGAATCACAAATATTATCGTCTTTTGCAACTAAATCAGTTTCTTTTTCAGTTAGTTTTAAAGAAAATGATTCTTGCAAAGGAGGAGTAAGCTCTCCTTCTGGTTCATGAGATACTTTATCTTCCAAAAATGATTCTTGTTCGGGAATCTTTTTATCTTCCTCTTCTTCATCATCTGTTACTGCTAAAATAAAATAAAAGCATGTTTATTATTTGACAATATATTTGTAATTTATTAAAATTCAATATTCATTTATTAGATTAGAAAAAGTCGATCTGACACAATTATTATAATTGTGATTTTGAATAATTTCTGCATCAAATATACACGTTCTAGTTAAAATATATTAAACCTAAATCTAAATTACTCATTGATTAAAAATTTAATTATATTTTT
>JABFQD010006018.1:0-10170 GCA_022817045.1 Psix sp. ZL-2020
AATAGTTTTTGTATTATTTTTTAATTAAGACTAATATTTTTTATAATAATTTAGCATTAATAAAATTATATGGATAAATACATATAGTATTAGACTTAGTTATATTTATGTAATAATTATATGATAGCAGTTTTGACAGGTAATACAATATATTTAAATAATTTTAATAAGAATACATATTTTTCAGTTTAAATTGGAATTGCATATATTAATATGAATTATGATATAAATATTTAAATTAAATTAGAAATGTCCTGATCAATCATTGTTGATCATAAAAAAATGATTTTAAAAATGTATTTCATTAAAAATATGTAATTTTTATGTTGTCTCATAAATACCTGGAAAACCAATATTTTTTAATTTTTGCAACTTTGTTGGCAATTGGTTTCTGTTTCTGAGTTTCATCTTTGAAGACATTTTCACTTGCGAATCGTTTATAGGTTAGGAAGCCCAGAGGTACATTCCGGTCGCCAAGAGTTCTTGTCACGACAGTTTTAAGCATTTTTCTATTTTATGATTCTAAACGTTTGTACGAGAGACAACATTGTTAATCCATTGTTTTATTTTTATTTTAAGTAATTTTTCAACTATAGAATGTACAAACTGTCGTTCGTAGTTGTTCATTTATGTTTATGTTTTGCAACATCACATAACCTTAAGGTCCTAATATCTCACTAATCAGAAGAAAAAGCTTTCAATTATCTATTGAAATATTCTATCAATTGGAATTTATTTTCTAATTCATCAAATGGAAAACAATTGGACATAAATTCTGTATACAGATGTGTAACTTAATTAAATATTTTGTTAAATACTTATTAATGATATTAGAGTCTATATAGAACTAGTTTCATTAAAAAATAAATTTTAATGCAAAAATTGTAATACAAGTTTTCCTTGTAAAATGTTTGGAATATTTTGCATTGGTTTGCATTGCATATAAATCATTGGTTTAAAAATCAGTAAATATTGAATTTATGTTTTTTTTTATTTCATATTTCGATAATAATAAATTTCACAAAAAATTATTAATTTTACTTAATTAAATCATTTACTAAATAAATAATAATTATTATTTAGTAATAATAATTTATTACTAAATTATTTTGTATGAAGATTTGTATATATAGAACTCATACAAAGTTTTTACACAACAAATTATGATCTTTATTTTCATCGTGTTAATTTCATTAATTAATATGTTAAAAACTAATGTTTCATTTAATTAAAAAAATTAAAAATAGGCAAGAATAACCAATGTGTAACAATTTATTCTTATTCTATTTTTCGCCTTATTACTTTTTTCAAAGGAATTTATATAACATAATAAAAAAATATAAGAACAAATGGAGATTAAGAAGAGTAATAAAAATGTACCGTTTAGGTTCAATTCACACGGAAATGGGGTACATTTATTGACCTTTTTGTTTATCAACATATCATTTTGTTATCTTTATCATATTGTTAAAATGATCGCATGAGCGACTTCTTTCGGGTTAAATTTTGTGATATGTAGAAAAAATGTTCACCCATGTTGTAATACGATTGGTTTCCAAGAAATAATGAAAATTCTCGAATATTTGTTTCTTTAACAAATGGTATGATTTGTACTTAAGTCCATACCTAGTTTATAGGAGTGTTTGAATATAAATAATAAAAAGGTTTATGCGAACTCCATGTTACTTACGGATTACTTTATTCATATATATATATTGTGTTTCTGTGAAATGTGAAAGATTTTAAATTCGAAACTTAGCTATTGTAAATCGTATCAGTCTCAAGAGGCACAGCGAGATTATTACTGATTATGTGTATTTCATAACAATCAAACTAAAGCATAATTTATAAAATGGGGAACTTCACGCAGTGAAATAATGACATGACATTTTTATAAGCTTATTTAATACTAATATTTTCGAGATTGTTTGTACATCTATTAGTCTGACCTTTATAACTCTTATAAGACTGTACATTGTTAAATTTCAATATGTTGAATAGAGAAAAATTCAAAGATAATATGAAAAAATCAATCAAAAAAAGCCTATGAGAATTGAGTACCTAATATTAGGTTTAATCAGAGTTGTACAATTTTTACTATTTTGAAATTCTATTACTAATTATTACAACGTAGTAAATAATTAGTTTTTTTAATTTCTCTATTCTATATGTTATAAACAAAATATGTTATTAGATATTTCCATTAATTAATTACTCAAACATTTGAATTGTGAAAATATAATTAAAAGTAATTGAAATTTATATTAAAATAGATTAAGTAATTAAAATTTGAATAAAAAATGGATTAATGAAAATTTTTTTAATATTTTTGAATTATAGTAATTTAATTTTTAAAATAATCAAACATTATTATAAAATATAACATTATTATCAGTAATGTTAATACTATTTTTTTTATTTATTTTTTTTATGGTTGGAGAAAATGCCTAACGCACATCGGAGCTACTAAGAGCTCCCGTTCATGTAGTAATATAAAACTCGCTCGCACTAGAAACCACCAATCTTGCTGGCGAAAAACCGATCTGGAACTGGCCCGATCACATTACTTTAGATCGGGCCAATTCCTTAGCTAATAAGCTATTTCAACGACTAATGCTAAAAACAATTCAGATTTTCTTCTACTCCTCTCAGCTAGAAGAGGTTCCTGATCCATTCAAATCTTTTTCTTTCGCAATATGGTCTGGGTGTAGCAGGCTACCCTATTCCGAGTGCATTCCCCACCTAACATTTTATCCACGATATTGTCATGAAAAATTACCAATACTTTCTGCCAGAACAGCCTTTTCGAAGTGCCATCTCACACATTTGAAGAAGGTGTGCTCTGCGTCGTCATTAATATCAGGGCAAAATATAAAATTTGGATTATTTATTTTCTTTATTTTATACTAGTAGGCATGGTAGTAGCCATGACCACTCAAGAATTATATAATGTACAAAGCGACTTCACTATGAGCTCTTGAGGTCCAAGGTTTGACTTTGCAAATAAGTCTTACAGTCTACCTTCCTCGGTGTCCAGGATTCCCAGGAGTCCTGTCATAGTTGGTAAGTATGGTTACGTTCTACTTTATAGATGTTGTCCTCGTTGACAGGCTCTTGGCATATTTGTAAGTGAATTGCTAGACGCTTCCTAGTGAGGAGCTCACGCCAGCGATTACCAATATAGCCGGTTAAGAGCCTATACGATATGACGATGTTATACGTAATGCCGCCATGCGTTATACTTAAGATAGGCACTTGCGACGTACTCCTCTTGCTAGTGCGAGGGCCCAAACCTCAGCTCCATACATTAAAATCAATTGAACTACACTCATGAGCAAGCGATATTTACTCGATAAAAAGCCAGAAGTTTTCGCCATCAGCTTATTCAGAGCAGCTACTTTCTGTGCGGCTTTAGCGCATCAAGTATGCATTTCCATTCTGCTGTATTAAAATCATTTCTCATATCCAATGTTACAAGGAGAACGATCCTACGCGAAAAATGATTGTGATCTTCTGAATTGTATCACAAGTTGATCGACCCAGTCGAAAGTCATATTGTTTAGGAGAGAGATCTCCAAATTTAACTATGCTCGAAGATATTCTTGATTTCAGCAGCTTTTCGAGTATCTTTCCAGCAGCGTCCAAAAGGATACTTGCCTATAAGACGACGATTTGCGGGGGCTACCTTCGCCTTCGTCAAGTAAGACCAGCCGTGACAACGTACACAGAAGACGCCAGCTAGCAGATACTTATTTTACATGTCTAATAGTATAGAAGGTACAGAATTAACGATCAGCTTATAGATCTTGTTGGGAATCCCATTAGGACCTAGTGACTTCTTGGTTTTGAGTGTCTTCACAGTCTTTTGAAGCCCTTCCAAGGTAAACATTGAAGGCATCTGTAACTGAGTACAGTCGATCGGGTCTCGTGGGATGCTTGGGAAAAAGTACACTGACAATGGCCTCTATGTTGGCAAGATCTAACACACCGATTGGTGCGTTACCGAGGCGTTTAGTAACAATTCGATAACCCAAGCCCCACGGATCTTTACCAACATCCAAACAAACTTTTTTCCATTTACTTCTCTCAGTCAAGTTTATCGTTAGCCGGAGTGTTTTTTTCGCGAGTTTATACTCCCTAATCTCGATTTCAGCATCTATTCGGTTTCTGGCTCGTTGTGCTGCACGTCTCAGCCTGAGATAACATTTTCTAAGTTTTGCTATTTCTGGAGTCTACCAGTAAATAGGTTTCTTCCGGTGTGCTAGGATTGTCCGAGAAATTGAACCATTACAAGCTGCGGTCAGAAGTGACATTGTCTGGTCGACGAAATCTACAACGTTTGTACCGGTGATGTCCTGCAAGCCGCTGGTGATGACTTAAAAGAAGCGCTTGCTGTCCAGTTGATCCAAATTCAAATTTGACGAACTCTGCAGTGGAATACTGCGTCTGCCAGCGAATTCGACTGCGAGTGTAATATATTGATTATCACTACCAGTATAGGACTCCAAAACTGACCAGTTGGTTGTCCGGAAAGATAGTCTCTCTGAAACCAGTGTGATATCCGGGGTGGTTTCCACGCATCTCGGTCGGTGGTATGTGAAGACGGAGCTGTCATTCACAACCTGGAGTTCCAGGCGGGATGCCATCTCCATGGCATACGTTCCACGAGCATTTGCGTCAGATATGCCCCATTCTATTGCTCTGGCGTTAAAATCACCTGCGATAATAACGTCGATCAAAGTGTCACGCATAACCTCCTCTAAGTCATTGATTTTAGCTCAAAATAGATGTATGTTTTCGTTTAGAGTTGAATAAGTAAGTTAGTTTATACAACGTCACTAATATGAAACCATTTCCGCATCCATGTGTTTTAATAGCTAGTCTCACCGGGTCGGGGATCCAAATTGCACAAGTGCCAGATTGATACTTGTACCAGCAGGGTGTTTCTTGGTTCTGGTATTGTTCACTGATGAGAACGACGTCAGCTTGATTTGTAGCGATGACTCTATGTAAGAGTTGATTAGCAGTCCAACTCCGACTCTTAGCCTGAAGAACTCGCATCATCTCATGGAGTTCTTGGTTTTTCTAAGACTTTGCTATAAATGGGACAGCGACTGATGCCAGGAGCACGTTTCACATTTTCTTGTTTGCTCAACGTAAAGGACACATTTTTCTAGACCCTTGCACGTGTTGGCCATGTGGTTTTTCCCACTACATCTGAAGCAATACTTGCTTCGATCTGAGCCCGGGCATGCACGATATGCGTGTCTAGGCAGCTTTGAGATGCCTACTATTTTCAGTAATGACATGGACTTTCATGTCGAATTTAGTTTTATCAAGATCCTTTTGGACAGCAGTGGTTACTTTCTCGGGAGACGTGACTGCGTGTAGGTTCCGGATTTCGATAGTTTCGCGTTCTACCAAACGTTTTACGTTGGCACTATTTCCAAGTACTGTTTTCAATTTCTCGGTAAAGGTCGTGCTGTTACTCGATTTACAGTCAAGTTCTACCAAAAGCTGGTCCGACCGTAATTGTCGAACTGATTTCACCTATATTCCAGAATCAACGGGATCAGCTTTTCGGTGTATCTCACGCAGTACGTCTGCGAAGAATTTGCCTTTGGCAGGTTCGATGAGCAAAGCCTCTCTTCGTGCTCATCCCTTTGATTTCTTTTCTGATGTACATTCATCGTAGAAGTAATTGTTGTGTTACTTTTCTCAAAGATTTTACTCTGGTTACAGGCTTTTGTTGTTGGGCCCTTATTTTGGTTGGTGAGAGTCTTCTCTTTTTTCTTCTTTTTCATTGTTTTTGTCTTGGATTCCACCAATGTCCAATCGTTTTTTTTCCTTTTGTCGCTAACGTCCCTAGCTGTGCTTATATTATTTCATTGAAATAATTTTTTGACGTTCCAGAGCTTTCAGCATATTTCTAACTATTTTTTTGTCCTTTATTAATAAGTATCACTATATCCGAGTGTCTTGTAAGGTTTGTTGCCTCAGTATCATTGTCCTTGGAAGTACCTGTCTTCTTGCCAAGAAGATTTGATTTAGAAGAACACCTCTTCATTTTTATTGCTTCATCAAAAAATTTACGCATCGCCATATACACTGCGCGCAAAAAAAATCCCACTAGCCGAGGTCAAAATTTTGCTATTTTTCAATCGTCCATATTTCCCGTAATTTTGATCGAAAACGGTTATTTTTTTTACCAAATTGAAACTTAAAATCTTTTTTCAAATGTCATGGAAAAAGTTATAAAAATGGTAATATTTGGTGTAAACATCCTGTAAACAATTTTTGTTCGAAATTTTTGCCAACTTTAAAAATGTACAGGGAAAAATATTGCTCCCATAACGCATATTTTTAATGATGGGTTATGAAAATTTATCTCGTTTCTAGTAGTCGAATGAGAAAAAATTTTTTTTTTATTAGAAATGGCAAAGTTATGGCCAATCTAAAATCGTGCTACATTTTCATACTTTTTTCATTGTTATTGAGAAAAATCATACAGTCTTTGATAAATACGAATTTGAATAAAGTGGAATGAGTATGGCATATTAAGAGCGTGGCATCAGCCTGGTTGTGACATGGTTAATATGCGGTTAGGTATTTTGATACACAAATAAATCCAGCAATAGAAATCTTTTAGCTACAAGGTTAATTTTTGTTTACAAATATCGACCACTGCTTAAGTTTCTCAGTTCTATCATTTTGCTTGTTATTTTTAGAAGTTTGATTGATTTTTTGTATAACTTAATCTTTAACTGTATACATAAATATAATATTATTCGATTGTATTTTATTGGATTAAACTGCGATTTAAAATGTCATTGAATGTAGTAAAAAACATCAATTATAATTTTCATACATATTTCATGTATAATTAAATAATAAGAAAAGAACCTAGAAGTATTTCAGTTATAAAATTATGCAGTCACTCATTATAATAGTAACAAATAACGGTAAGTTCATTACCGTTGCGTAATTCAATTAATGACTAATTGCAAATTTGTATCACCCAAGACATACTGAACAAGGAAATGCATACTACACGCATTAAAATTAAGGTTATAAAATAAATATCCTACATGATTTCAATAAAAATATACTTTAATGAAAGAGTAATTTACAGAAATATATTCTATATTAATTATATTTGTTTATAAATACATTCATTCATTAATAACAATGTACATAAATAAAATTGTATATACTATAATTATAGGTAACTATTCTTTGAAAGAGCGGAATACTGTATAATACGAAAATGCTGTATGAATAATCTATCAAAAAAATAAAATTAAAGATTAATATTTAATTTAATAGAGTTACTTAAATTATTTTTTATATTTTGAATTTGTTTATAATTTATTTGAAGTGAAGAGTTTATTAATATTTATAAAGAAAAAGTAGTAATTTAATTTTTTATGACTGAGTAAAAATTATTATAAACTAGAGCCGAAAAACTAGTATAATAATTTTATATCATTTTACTTTCAAATAAATTTCATCGAAAATATAATAAATACAAAGATTTGAGATATTATATATATTAGATATATGTTATTTGAGATTAGAGGTTGAATTGATCTGTAATGGATGCTATTTTAAAGAAACATTACGATGTCTTTAATTATATTTGAAGTCTCTTTCTCAGATTTTTACAAATGTAGTAGTACCCTTGCAGTACACTAGATGTTACACTTTTCAGAGCCAAAAAGCGAATATTAGTCGCCCCATTCTAGTCTCGCGCAACCTTTTTCATTTCTTTTTAGTGTACGTTGGCATTTACACGAGAGTTCAGAGTTATATTGCTCGATTTTTGGATATGCCAAAACGAAACAGCAACGAGAATATGGAAAATATTCTTGGTGTGATGAAAGGCTGAAAGAAAAATTGGCTATGTTGGAACATAGCCAATTTCAAACAACTCGCGGTAGCCTGAGAGCCCCGCAGACGTATCAAACAATCTGGAATCGACCGACTCAGGTAATCTATTTTTAATTAACTCGACGTGGGACAATTTGTACGAGAGAAAACAAATCCTACTTTCTTATCAGGTCGAATACCTATGATGAAAAAACAATAACAAGTTGTTGCAAGTTTACACCAGGGACAAATACGCAATCAAAAAAAAAAATAGTTGGTTTCATGAATAAATATGATATGAGTCGCAGGTATGCTCGAGAGACACAATAAGTGGCATAACCTGCAGGAGGAGAAAGAAGTTTTCAGCGAGGATGTATTAAAAATACTCGGAAAAGACCCTGACAAACCATAGGCCTTGGACTTGACGATTCATTCGGCAATCGTTAAAAGCACGACCTTTTGGGTATGCAATGCCATAGAAAAGGACGTATGCTACAAGTTAGCGACAAAATATTAGGGCCTTGACAATTACGATCAAAAGGGACGACTACGCTAAGATCTAACAAGATCTTACCAGGTCGGCGATGGTCTTCTTGGCTGGCGAGGAAAACGAGGGCGGGTTCGATCAACTCCTGATCCTGGAGAAATTGAATGACGCAGCCAAGTTATGTTATATGTCCACTTATTGCAAAAAATACTGTATGCACCTTGGGAAAAACGCTTTTTCCCCCTTTTCTGCGAAGTAACAGCACAATAAATGCTTCGTGCGCGTAACTTTACTTGCAGAAGGAAAAGCGAGTTTTTCTCCCGTGGTGCATGATCAATAGACGCGGTAGTGTCTCGTGAAGTTAATACGTATTTGTATATTTATTGTGAATAGACGGCATTATTGTTTTTTTATAATAAACGATTTTAATTGTGTTTGACGGCGCTCAACAATATGTATTATGATATTAGGAATTTATTATAATCGTCGATAAAGAAGTTTTTGTTATATTATTTAAGTTCAAGTAGTAATGGCAATAATTTCGAACAAATCGTTCCCTTTTATTTAGTGCCCTAAGGAACAATAAAAGTATCAACGTAATTTTTAAACGGAAAAACCTGAGATTTAAACAATACATTATTTTTGATAGAAAAATAAATTTATATTTTGAATTAAAATTGCGAACTCTAAAATCTACATTTATAATAATCTAAGAACGAGGCTTGAAATATAATAAAAAATCAAACGAACTTACCTGTAAGTGACGTTCGATTATAATTATATTAAAGCCTCGTTTGAAAAATTATGCCCCTCTTCCTGTAATTCACCCGCCCGAATGGCAATTTTAATTCGCTACTTACTCAGAAAAAAGGAGATGGTTGCGCGGGACTGGAATGGCGCGACGAATATTCTCTTTTTGGCCCTGAAAAGTGTGACATCTATTGTATTGCGGGAATACTACTACATTTTAAATAATTTTTTGAACGAGGCTTTCATATAATTATAATCACTTACAGCTAATTTCGTTTAATTTTCAATAATACAATATTTTATTGTTAAAGGTTTTATTTCTTATTTCAAAATATTCATTGAAGCATTTTTTGATTTGTTAGACTTACTGTGTAGACAAATAATAATTCTGATATTTCTAATTGGAATGCTGTATATGAAATTAGATATTTAGTAAATATTTTAAAGTTTAGGTTTATTTGGTATAAATTTAATTTTTATATTTCTATATTTAACCGTTATAGAAATATTCTCTCTATATTCCGATAAGAATATTTTATACCTTACGGGTAATATTAGTATTAAATGGTTATATCGATGATGTTTTTTTCGAAAAAATGATCAATTTTACCGTAACATGAGTTGTTTTATGATAGGTACGTATTTATTACGTTTATGTATTTTTCTTCCACAATGTAATAAAAAATTAAGAAGAATAAGTGTTAAAATATATTTTACAACATACATTTCTTGTTAGGTTTTTTATTATAGATTTTGAATACAAAAATATAAAGTAAATTGGATGAGTTACTATGTTTCAGGAAATTGAAATTAACTAAACTAGATGAGTTGAGATAAACTGACTTTTTTAAGTTTTAATAAAACTAACAAAACTAGAAAGAATAATTTTAATCTCAAAATTTGAACTTTAGCCTAAAAGAATGTACTCAGTTTAATTGACTTTTGTATTTAACATTTTTTTCTTTTTGAGGAATATTTTATTTTTTAAAAATATTTTATTATATTTTGAAAACATGTTTTCTCTTAAGTTTTTGCATCGAATAGTTTTTATATTATTTCTCTTT
>JABFQD010006019.1:0-10169 GCA_022817045.1 Psix sp. ZL-2020
TTAGTTTTTAACATCATAAAATATTTTTAGTCATAAATTTTCAAATATTTGTCATCATTTATAACATAAAAGAATTGTAAAATGTTTTCAATTTTTTAGTCATCACAAAATACGACTATTGTAAAAATTATTATGCAATTGAACTTTTCAAAAAGTAATCATAAATTAAAATGTCTCATAAATCCATAAACTGGATAAGAAAATAAATTTTTGTTGTGTTTAATATTCAAATTTTCATCGTCTGTAGAAGAATGAAAATTAAGAAATCTTTCCATGCGAAGATCTTCTGTTGTGTGTTGAGAACAAAATATTTTTAAATAAATGACAAAATTATCGTCACACATACACCGTTAAAGCGAAATTTCAGCAGTTTCTTTTCCTTTCATTACCGAAATAAATGTGAAAAATCGTTTGAAAATAAAAACTGATATCGATTTTCAAGCGTAAAGAATTAGCAAAGGATGTGGTACGTATGTGTGCGAAAGAGGTGTCACAAGTTTAAATTCGAGAGAGAACGAGATGAGAGGGAAAGCAATGCAATTCGGTCTTTTGTAAAGATCAGAGAAAGTAAAATGTCTGAGGCAGACTACGCTGGTTTTTATCTGTCCGAAAGCATATGACTTTCGCTTTCATTAGTATTTTGTCAATAAACTCGCTGCAATTAAATGAAATGTAAGATGGAAATCAAAAAATTGTGTAGAGAGAAACGCTCGAGTTTTTTTTGCGAACAGTTTAATAAAGTTGTAGTATCTGTAGACAACATAAAACTTCATCAATTATTTAACGGTGCAAAGTTAGTCTTCTGAGTTGTATGCAGGCATATGAATAGTTTGTACATTGAACCAGCGCTATAATGCGTGGCAATAGATTTAGAGAGAACTTTCCTGAAATCTGGATTATTTGTAATTAAAATGCCTTAACTATCATTTTATGCGCCAAAAAATTTGTTCACTTTAAATTTGACACTATACACCTTTAATAAAAATATATAAGAAAGTACTTAAAAGAAAAGTGTGTAAGAAACATTTAACGTTTATTCATTTTTACAGTTCAATAAATATTTTTTTTTCAATTGAATTAATAATTTGAACTTCACAGATTTCAATATTTTATTTACATTTTTTTACATTCAAAAAATTTCACGACTATATACACTTTCATTTGGCTATTTCAGTTACTTTTTTATCGACAAATGATATATAAATGAACCATAAATAATAAAAAGCAAGAATTGATTATTCTACGAAAATGATACTTAATGTACATACGCAGTAGATTAAACTTATCGTTTAGAAAGTTTAAGGTTCATACATATGAAGAATTTGATGTAAAATTATGAAAAATGTAAAATGTATAAAAATATATATAATGGCTGATATAAACCTTAGTTTCGTTAGTTTAAAAGTATCGATCACGTGACTTTCATTATGGAAGTCGAAGGAATAATCGTGACGAATTTTATTAAAGTAGAAAAATATAAATCGCTGACGTATACATCTTTTAAAGTAACCGCGTTTCGCGTAGTTTGTACCGTTGAATGTGCAAATCATCTCTACATTCAAACGTAAAAGATTACGTTTTTAATTAACCATACAAAGACGTGTTCAAATGACGAATGAAAGTCTCTGTTTTATTCAACGGAAATTAGATCTTTCTTCAGAGTAGCATTCAACGATGTACAATAAGCAATCACGTTTATAATTACAATATTTACACCTCTTAAAAAAGTTGCTCTAAAAAGTTAATTTAAGGAAAATATGTATCAGATTGTTAAATATGACATATCGATGGGATGATTATAAATAGATCACATTTGTTTTTAGATCGCGATTATTTGCAAATTATCAATCATGACTGTACAGCAGCCTTTGGACTTGGTTTTCACTAAGTGTCAGCAAGTCGGTGATCTGTCGTGTCGATTTATAACGCCGCAAGTTTCATTCGCTGAAAAAGAAGGTAAGGCCTCCAAAATTCGCGGTGGATTGTTTTTTCGCAGAGGAGTTACTGTTGTCACGGATTTCGTTCCGCCATCATTGATCCAAGCACCGATTGGTCCAGGATTCGTTTTTTTCAATGGCCTACAATATAATTATATGGATTTATCAAGTTTGTTCAATTTTCCGAAAATTACTTATTTTTATAATTTATTTTTAATATTTAAAAATTCTAAATAAAAAATGAATAAAATACCTAAAAATGCCCATTTCAGAATTAGATGTGCCATTATTATGCATATTGACGAGGTTCGTCTGAAACCGAGGGCAGAAATCAGGCGAATCTAAATCATCTATACCGCCGGATTTAATTACTCTTTTCCCATTTTCTGCAAACAAAAAATTGCTTATTAATATAAAAATTTGTATTAAATCGTAGGAATTGTAATGATTGTGCATATTTATATACATAATTGCATATAATGATAAAGAAATGATTAAATAAAAGTTGGCATTGTAGCTTTTTGATTAATTTTTTCTATTGCCCATCTAATTATAATTTAATCAAAGTCATAAAAAGCTCGTTGTTATGCAATTTTTCTTCGTCTTCTTCGTGCACTTCGGCCAACTATTTTCTCAAAGCCTTATATATATATAAGTAATTTAATGTTGTTCATAAAAAAGAATCATTTTTAAATAATTAATCAAGTGACAAATTTTAATTGGAATCAAATTAAAGAGACGTTCAAGATAATAAATTACTTGATTCGATTATCTCGATGAAATTTTGAAATTCTTCATTACATCGATAATACTTGTCAAGTGTTATGTTTTTCAAGTCCTTTAATATACCATTGCGATAGCCAATCAACGTACAAACAGTCGAATAACACATTAAATTAATAATTTTAATTAGAATACATGATTACGATATGGCTTACTTACGAAATGTGTTTAACAATTAATGAAATTTTGATTTGAAATAAAATAAATTACTGGAGAGTAATTGTGACTCATTTTATAGTATCTATATAATGATTAGCAAGCGCATAGAAGATTTTCGTAAATTAGCAAACTGACAAAAAAGACTATATCGTGTATGCGCAGTTGACACAAAAAGATATGATGTAATATTGAGCGCACGCAACTGAAACCACAATATTTCTCGTTGGGTAAACGCGAAGCAAATTTTTGCGGAAAAAGGTGAACGCTGTGAAAATATCGGTGGAATATAATTTTACTCCGCGGTTGAATGCAACATGCGTCGTGCATTGGCCTCTCCAATTGCATCTCCACGCGTACCCTCCGCAATCCTTTCCGATTCAATCAAATTGCTTAGCTGAGCTCAACGGATCTTAACGGAACTTTCTTGGTATGTTATGACCCTAATCTTGAGCTCGTTGCAACGTTACGGTATTTTACATTCTAGATACAAAGATTAGAAAGAAGCTGTTCATGGCTAAACTTATTCAAATATATTTACATGAGAATCAGATAATAGTCTATTTAAGTGTATTTTAAATAAATAAATACAACATTAAAATTCAACTTTTGTTTTAGTAAACAGTACCATGGGTTCTAGCTTCTCGCAAATGTTCCAATAATGTGTCGACTCTTTTCCTTTTGAAATACAGATCCGCGATAGAATGCTTAGCTTCTTCCGCATCTAAATCCTTTATAAAATCATCATCATCATCGTCGTTCGAGAGTCCGTTAACCGTGCTATTATGTATGACATTGTTACTGTTGTTGTTGTGGTCAGACTTGTTTACGTATCCATTAATTGCCAAAGGCGGAGCGTATGGCAATGGTATTCCTGGTGATATATCTGGAAGTCTCCAACGATTTAATTCTTCACTCCATACAGCCGCTTCTCTGATGGTAGTAAGATCTCGAAAAGGACACCCGGGTTTTAAATAGGGGACCATTGCGTCACATAATTGCGTTGCCAGTAACTCGCGACGCAGTAATTCTCTTCTTTCTGCATCCCAAGAGGCCTATAAAACAGTTTTATTTGTTAATATTACTTTATATTTTATTAATAATTCTTCATGAATAAGTGGATTAATAATATTAAAATACAAAATCGTAATAAAACAAAATAGAATAAAATGCAACTATGTTGAACCTGTAAATCTGCCGCTTCGTTTTCCATTTGTTTAGCTTTTTTAGCCATCTTTTTTAAAGCCTCTTCGGTAGACTTTAATTGACCGTAAACTTCAAAAGCACTACCGTTGCCTTCTTCTGCACTCCGTTCCAGAGCTTCCGCCAATGCTGCTAATCGCTTTCTTCTTCTTTCCCTTCTTTTACGGACAATTTCATTTTGTCGCTCTTCTCCACCTATCGTCAATTTTTCTAACCTCTTTAACACTTCTTGTCTAGCAGCTTCCCTTTTCTTCCTCTGTTTTTCTGCACGTTCAGGATCTAACGATGGGCCTTTATTTTTCTCAGCATTTTCAAACTGAGATTTTAACGTTAGCAACTCCTCTTGCAACTTTTGTGCAGATATATTTGAGTTTTCACATTCTTTTCTCAGTCTCTCGACTTCTTCATCGTCCACTCTTTTAGACTCATGATCAGCATCGTCTGCTGATATTTTGTACTCGTTAGATTCTAATAATTTTTTAAGTTGCTGTAACTCTAACTGGTATTGCCGTAATAAAGCATCTTTTGGATCTTCATTAACAATAGGTTTATTTTTTATACATCTTGCTCTGGCGGCGTATCGCAATGTACTTAGTGTTTCTTCTCCGTCGATATTACTCGGACTCACACAGGCAATCATTAAAGTCCGAGCATTTCCTCCGAGACTGTCTCTCAACAGTCGAGTCAATTTGCTATCTCTAAAAGTCAAATCAATTTTTCAAATAAATATTTCTTATTTATAATTTATTATTATGTATTTTGAAATTATATTTAATAATTCAGTATAATACATAGGTATTTACCTATAAGGTACATGTCTTCCATTTCCCGCAGCCAAAGCGCTAATAACATTTCCTAAAGCTGAAAGACTCAAATTGATGGAAGCAGCTTCTTTTAATCTATCCCCGGTCGCTCCAGTCCGCGTCTGTCTCTCAGAACCTGCCAAGTCAACTAAGTGAAGTCGACCTCTTCTAATAGCGTTACCTCTTTTGTCATCGTCGTTGATGGCAATAGCTTCTAACGCCAAAGTCAAAACTGCATGACTTCGAGAACTTTCGGCATTCATCTTTGTCGCAGCTGCAACTCTCCGACGATTTCCCTGTTCAACCAGTTTCGAGCACTCTGATGCATTTTTTACCGTAATCTCCCGAAGTCCTCCAGCAACATAAGTTCCTTTCGCAGGATCTTCTTTTAATTGTAGAGAGCCTTCATTTCCATCCTGAAGAAGGTCGCGCAGTCTTTCGTTGTAAATTTCCAAATAACTTAATAGTGCCAAGTACCTACATTAATTAAATAATAATTTATATCAGTTTCAAATTATAATGATCAAATTTAAGATTACTTTCTAAATATTATTCTGACCTTGTCTCTGAACTGCTTGTAGATGTTGCTTCGAATAAGTGTTCCAAAGTCTTCTCGATAAAGCCACGCATAGTGTATGATTTACCACAGCCTGTCTGACCATAGGCAAAAACAGTACCATTATATCCTTCCAATACAGCTTCGACCACAACGGACCCGACTTCCTCGTAAACCGTTTCTGTCGAAATCTCTGGGCCAAATGCAGCATCGAACTGGTATACCCGTCCGGTACCAACATTGTAATCGTTCTCCAATGTACATGTTTTCGCTAGTGAGTCTATCGTAATCACATTCTGAAAACACAATCATTATTTTAAATTTACGTAAAGTCTTTTACAGTATTTTCAAACATATTTTTCAAAAATAACAATCTATATATAACCGTACCATCCATACTTAAAAATCATAACTATCATAATATAACTAACAATATTTTTATAAATAATATTACCAAAGGTATAATTGTATACCTTTTTCGGTTTATTATGAACAAAATAGATCAAAAATTGTTAGTTATTAAACAATTAATAGAAGGATCTAATCAAAAAGAAATCATTCATCATGCATTTCACTCTCTTTGATTGTTCGCTGTTCTTCTGGGTCTCACTATCTTTTGACACATCCATTGACCTAAAATTTTTCTCGCAGACGATAACGCCTATGACATCCAGGACATCACTATGGTTGTGGTAAATCGAAACACTTTGTTATGTGTCATTTACTTGTCAGATGCAAAAATAGATTAACGTGCGCTAGAAAGTCAGGAAGGAAGGTACAATCGATATAGTTTTTCCACCTAGCGAAAAACTCAAAGACTCGTCGATTATATGGTTCGTTTGTGTATATTAGTACGTTGCTTGGAGTAAGCAGCACGAGTCCATTCTTTACTTTTTATCACCTGAACTATGCACATGAAGCCTGATAATACTCTGTTTTATGACTTCAACTTAGTTAACTTTGAAGTTAAACAGTTCCGATTTATTCATAAGCTCTGGACGATAACTCATCAGCGAAAACAACGACGAATTATGAAATGTACAATCGCGAAGTTGAAAAGTCGTCGTGCGCAGCATGAATACAATGACTCAATTATTAATTGAGTGTCATAATCGAGGGCCAGAATACTAACGATTCTACCGTGTTATGCCGGAAGTTCTTTACATAAATTTGTTGGTGTTTCGTAATTGCATGTAAAATACCGACCTTAATAAGCAAGATATCGAAGTTGGATTTTTGTTTGATACGAAATTAGTTTCATATCTTACAACCGTCAGACAAAACAACTTATATTAAAACTGTATTATGTAATCAATTATAATATGTATAGAACAGTATATTTTTGTATATTCATACAACGTTATAGTTTTACATGAATACTTTAAATTTTTTTTCAAAATTGATTCAATAATCGATATGTCATCAAATTTTCACGTCATAATTTTCTATTCTCTTATTATGCATCAACGTAAATTGATAAGAAAGAGATGATGATTAGGTGAGTATAAAGTGTATAGTTGAAAATCTGAAGTATCATTTATATAAGATATAATCCAATATTTGAATATAATAGATTCATTTTTATACGATTTATAAATTATTGAAATGTGTTACTGTAAAAACTTATACAATGTTTAATTGTCATTTAACGTATTGACAACAATTGTACAGTTTATAATATCCTAATTTATTGCCTATTCATTTTAGTATTATTATAAATAATTGATCAAATCCTCACGAAAAGTACTTGTAACCAAATTTTCTCTAAACGATATTTCATTTTATAAATTATACATGGCTTTAACACATTTCGAACTCATGTTGAACACTCTTTATCTATTTTATATCTGAAATACATACTGACATGAATTGAGTACACTATAAATCCAGTTTTGCAAAATTGCATACTATAATGTGTAATCCAGTTGCATAAATCATGTTAAGGAATTTTATAAGCAATATGTATAAAGTTTAGATTCAACGAATGAAAACTGAAAAATTGCACTAAAACGTTGAGTCATTTAATAATTACTTTAAGAAAATAAAGTGAACGTCCATATTTTTAACCCTTTAGCATCATTAAAAGACAATTTTTATTCGAATAAAATCGATGTGTTTCGACAAGCATACTTTAAATATCCATAGTTTTTCAATAAACTTTGCTGAGAAACAATTTTGCACCACTAGAATTTAAGTCCATTTATGATTTATTAGACGATAATAAGATATTTATTATTCAAATTAAAATTAATGACTTGAAGAATATGTATGAATATCACATACATATACATGTCGAAACATATACACATATACATTAAATATATGATTTCAGAATGAGCGTTTTTATAATAACTTTCACATATGCAACATCCCATATTTGCGACTGAAAACTTGGATATAAAGCATCTATGAATTTTACATGATATATAACTATCAACTAAAGTACATCTAAACGATTAACCAACATAATACAAATATTTGAAATTATCTAAAAAAACACATTCCATCACATGTCATATTTCGCGATAGTTCAGTCAACCGGAACGGTTGTTTTCTTTTGTTCAAGCCAAAAACTCTTGACCGGACATTGTTAGAGTCAAAAGTAAACCTTCTATCGCTATAAATTATTCGCTAATTATGAGAAACTCATGAAATGAGGCCGAGCACCATTTCCATGAGACCTAGTTCTGATATGCAAATGAGCGTATTGATTCTTTCAGGTTACGAAGGGACAAAATATGTGCCAAATCGATAGCCGGCTCTCGCGCGTTATTGTGCGAGCCACAAATGACGACACGTCGCGTGACAACGCAGTTATATGCGTGACTCGGATTGACCGGCACTTTTAGCCAACAGTCAATCCCGATGCATTTGACTTGCTCCAAACAAGAGATTCTCTGACACGCGCGGTTCTCAGCGTCTACAATCTCGCGGACAGAAATGAATTGCCGAGCTCTGTAACTGAGGATGAAAATGCAACACGTTACGAAAACATATGTGTTTTTGCCGGCGTCGCTTAGCTACATTCGCTCGATACAATGTTGGCGAATTTTTTTCACGTTGACAAGAGACCAGTGACGTCACTGAGACTAATGAAATATCGATGATGACTAATGATAACTGAATAATATCCACCGACCTTTGTAGAGATGAATTTCAGAAACGAATTAACGGCTATCTAAAAATGGATGTTACCAAATTTCTCGAGTCAACGTTTTAAAAAAATGCTACATTGTAATGATACTTGCGGTACTGCGCTAATTGAAAGATATCATGGAACGGTTTCCAGGTAGAAATTATCTTTTTAGATACTTGCTACGTTCTGGTGGGAATATTCTGAAATAATGCAGACAATTTTTACGTGGGATTGCAATTTTTGTGTAGTCATTTGCGATCGTTTCTAATAAAATGAAGGTAATGAAGAAAAACGCAGACGAAAAGATTATTTCAATTTGAGAAATTCGTAAAAATGAATCACTGGAACGAAATTGGATACTGACTTTTGAGCTTTTTCACTTACTCGACACTTCTGCTGCCGCTCGTGCTGCGACATAGGCCTGCATCTTACAGCTACTTTCACAGACTCGCTCATCTATAATAAAAAGCAATTATTAATTTTATGAATTAATTTGTCTCAAGATTATACTAAATAAATGTTGATATTTGTATTTTTAATATTTTAATCAATAATACAACAAAAATAGAGTCATGCTTTGAATCACGAAGAGTTAACAAAAGATTCATTGTTATTATTATTTTGATAAATATAATCTCGAGGAAGAAATCAAAGATCTGAACAGCAGATTAGTCGTTGACCAGTTAACCAAGTGGCTAGATGTTTGACCCAGAAACGACTACGAATTTGCCTTATAGTTTCAATTACACATTGCATGACTCGAGCCAAAGGAAACCTCTCGCGTGAGACACCTTCAAATTTAAGATTCTACCTTAAGAATAAAAGTATCCCGATTTCATGAATGGAAAGT
Source organism: Psix sp. ZL-2020 (assembly GCA_022817045.1). NCBI lineage: Eukaryota > Metazoa > Arthropoda > Insecta > Hymenoptera > Scelionidae > Psix > Psix sp. ZL-2020. The sequence continues at coordinate 9,425 of JABFQD010006019.1, forward strand.
GGAGTTTGATTGTGTAAAGTCGTGTATATGAATATTCATTCTTCAGAAGTCATATGAACGAAAAGATGCATGCGAATCTTAGCGAAGGCAATTTGAATTATGGTATAATTTTGATTTCTTAATGGAATCAAAGAAAACAAAATCAAGGTTACATGATAGTTTGGAGGAAACGATGAGCTAAAATAATAATATGTATCTAATACTATACACAAAAAACAATATGTGAACCAATCAAACCGATAAAAAACTTAATTCAAAAATATATGATGTATCATACATTACTGATATTTTTGCAATTATGTTGATATTGATTATAATGATTATAATGGATAACTATCACACATATATCATGAGGAAATTATAACAATTTTGAAACATCATAAATATAAAAGATTGAATTAGTTCCAACAAATTGCAAAAATTATTTATACACTAATAAAATATAGAAAACAAAAATGAAATTTTTACACTAAAATAATAATAAGTAGTATCCACAATTTGTGCACTTAATCATTGCCTATTGTGTGTTATTAGCATGAATTTTCTCTAATTACCTTGTTTTTAATTTGTTTACATTGTTACACAGGAGACACATTTCATTTATATAAGTGGAAACCAAAACGATTATTTAATTTTATATAAATAAAAGTATGATACGTACTAAAAAATACTATCAGAAGATATATCTTGAGCTTAAAGTTGAATCATTTTTCATGCACATTGACTTAGCATATAATCTACGTTG